>JAODAL010056381.1:0-23315 GCA_025379985.1 Phyllomedusa bahiana | reverse complement strand
CCCCAAAAATTGAATATCCAAGCTTGATCTAATCCTTTTCCCCTGTTGTATTCATTTAAAGAAACAGCGTTTTTACAATAAAAAAATATCACTTCATTTTTGGCTGCTCAATTCTTTTGCCCCCAATTACATCCAGGGTTTAATTAAGCGTTGTTCTGCTGTTGTGGTGACTAAAAGAAACCGTTTATTTCACCACCAAAAAATACATTTTTCCTGTAGCATAATTCACAACCGAAGGTCAATTACAAGTTTTTCTCTTGCTGTGTACCGTAAAATACACGCCATTGTAACACGCTACAAAGCTGGTATTTTTGGCTGCTCAATTCTTTTGCGCAATTTACATCCAGGGATTAATTAAGCATTGTTCTGCTGTTGTGGTGACTAAAAAAAACCGTTCTTTTTCACCGCAAAAATGACATTTTCCTGTAGCATAATTCACAAGGGAAGGTTAATTACAAGTTTTTCTCTTGTTGTGTAGCGTAAAATACACGCCATTGTAACACGCTACAAAAACTGGTAGTTTTTGGCTGCTCAATTCTTTTGCGCAATTTACATCCAAGGGTTAGCTAAGTATTTTTCTGCAGTTGTACTCAGTAAAAGAAACTTTGTTTTTCACTGCCACAGAAGAAATTCTGTAGCATAATTCATATCCGAAGGTTAATTAAGCCTGTTTGTGCTTTTATATTCAGTAAAATACACAGAGGGCGGCATGTATGAATTCGAATGCATACTTTTTTTTCACTTGGTGCCAACACCACAGTTCTAAATAGAAATAGAAGAGTGTAGAATGCGACAAATATTTGGCGCATTACATAGAGCTTAGTGCGCCAAGTTTGGCACATTACACTCTCTGCCCATACAAAGTTTGGCGCATTAAGCTCTATGTAATGCACCAAAAATCTTCATACTGTCGTATTCTACACTCTGGAGAACTGGAGTGTCGGCGCCAAGTAAAAAAAAAAGTACGTATTCGAATTCATACATGTCGCCCAGAGTTTTTAAACGGCATATACAAGTCAATTTTTCCTGTCCATTTGTGGAGCGCAATTTATATACAAGGGTTACCCAAGCTTCTTAGTGGGTTCATTTGGAGTCAAATACAGGGTGTGTATTTATCATATACAGATATCTTCATCAAACAGTGTCTATACATTTTAGAACAAACAGTATGTCAGACAGAGAGGTGGCAGGCTCTTCAGCTGCGAGTGGCAGTGGCACAAACATTCCTGGAGCAGGGCAAGGTCGCAGCACAGCAAGGGGACATCGCAGCAGGGGTCACTCGGTGAGGCCACAACTGCCGCTGTCATCTAGCGGCCGTGTGCTGACTAGCAACCAAGGGTTCTTGATTGGTTGACTAGTCATCCACTTCTTCCCAGATGACATCTGACAACCCCAGCCAAGAGTCGGTGGGATCGTCAGACACAACCCTTAGTTGGCATGGCCCAGGAGCGGGTCAGCGGCCCTCACCTGTCCTCAACCCGCCTCTGTCCCATCCGGGTCCCTCAGCCAGAGAGCTACTATGTGGTCTGGGCTCAGCGCCACTATATAGCGAGGATGAACAATTTGAGGAGGGCAGTCAGCAGCTACTTGGCAGCGAAGAAATGGGGCCAATATCCCCTGCTTCTTGCAGTAGGCGGCAAAGTATAGATGTGGAAAGTGGCATGGGAGGTCATCTTGTGAGGGGTCAGCCTCTGCATACCAAGACCGGTGATGAGGACAGCAGTGACGATGAAACACAAATGGATGATGATGTAGCCGCCCGCACTTGGGAGCCGGGTGAAGCAAGGGCTTCATCATCGTCAGGAGAAGAGGGCGTCAGCTTGCGCGTCAGGCAGTGGCGCGGCCAGCAAGTGGGTTGTTGTGGCCGTGAGTCAGCAGGGTAGCAGCAGTGTGAGGTCGGGAGCCAAGCGCCACGGGTTAAAAAACCGCGCTTCGCAGGTCCAAGAAAGTAGCGGCACAGGGGCTCAGCGAGGCAGCAGCGGTAGTAGTCACTCAGTGCGGAGCGTTGGCGGTAAAATCAGATACTCGTGGTGTGGCAGTTCTTTGTTAAGACACTGGAGGAGCCGAATATGGGTATATGTAGAATCTGTGGGCAGAAAGTGAAGCGTGGCCAGGGAGCTAAAGGTTGGCACCACGGCCCTGTGTCAACACATGCAGCGTCACCATCCGGTGGCCTGGGAGAAACGTGGTTCAGATGTGTTGGACCCTCCTGCCGCCGCACCCACAGCAGCAGCAGCGCCCAGTGGCACGCATCCCAATGAGCCAGTCAAGGTCACACCTCTGCAAAAGGGGCTGTTTTCTCTTTGACATATCCCCCGTCCAGATGCTCTGCCCCTCGATCATGGCGCAGCAGTCTTTCGCGGGGCGTTTGCAAAAGAAACAGTATGCGTCCAACCATCCTAAGGTGCAGCAGTGATGTGTTGTCCAATTTTTGGTACTGCACCCCCTCCCTTTCCAAATGGTGGACTCTGCCCATTCAGAGAACTAATGGCTTGTCCCGACCCGGAAGGGGTTTCCAAGCCGAAATTTTCTTTTCCAAAAAGGGCAGTATAAACAGTTCAAAAAATTTGTAGAACAGAAAGTGGACCAGCCCTTGAGCTTATCGGTTTTTTCCCAAGGTGCACGGCAGCGGGGGAGTCGGAGCTGAAAACTACGGTCGGGCCCAGTATATGTCCTTTAGGGCCCCCATTGGGGTGAATGTGTTCTGCCCAGGCACACCAAAACTTGGACAGGAGAGCGCTTTTCCTCCATTTGTAAAAACGCGGCCCCTGCGAATGTCCGCCCCCTCCTCCTCCCCACCACCCCCCATCTCTGCCCCCACAAGTATGCTCCATTACCACATTGTAGGGCACAGGGTGTCACGCAGTTCTACACCTGGCTTCCTCGGCGAACGAAGTCACACAGGGGAGGAACTGTCCGGTTTGCAGCAAAAAACGTGTGTGGCTTTCTCCCAAACCAACTGAAATCGGAATTTATGGGAAAAAATGGGGGAAACATGGTGTCCCCGCTGCACCGGGGGGATGATCCTGCGCCCCTGATGGGCATGTGTTCAATGGTTGTGAAAAGGTTCCTGAAGTCTTCCCCTGGTCTTTAGAAAATTCTGAAAATGGCCAGGAATGTGCTGCACTTACCCTTCCTACAAGCCGAAAACCCCCCTCGGTTTCGCGGCCGACGGCCCCCCCAACACACTTGATATGCGTGTTTCCACCCGTTGGAATTCCCCTGTACATGTTGGACCGACTGTATGAACAGAGAAGGCCATTAACGATTTTTGTGATCCAGGCGGACAGGGTACTCCCCTGTGAACTTTTTATCAGCCATTTGGGACTTGGGGTGACACCTGGTTGTTGAGGCCATTCGAGGAGGCCACGTTATTTGTCAGTCCCCAAAGGACTACAGGATAAATAACTTTCATTCCACTGCTTCATGTCCTGGAACAGATGCTGAAAAAGCTGTCTGGGCAGGGGCCTGGAGATGTGGCGACTACATCTCGTGGCCACAGGAGTCGGGTGGGGCCTGAAAGGGAGGCGGAGGAGGAGGCGGACATTGGAGCCGAAGCGTTGTCTGGTGAAAGGAGTGGATTTTCTCCCCAGGTGACGAGAGAGGAGGAGCAGGAGCAGCGGGAAAGAGGTAGATGGATATGTGGAAGACGAGGAGGACGCAAGCACCGTGGCAGTATCAGTGGAGATGGAGGCAGGGAGCCCCTCGGAGTCACTTGTGCAGATGGCCCGCGCATGCTGATTTGCCGGGGCTAGTGACACCCAAATAGTCAGCATCCGGCAGAGGGATGATTTTCTGGCTCTCCACCTATTGGACCCTCGTTACGGCCCAAAATGGGAGCCTTTTTCCCAGTGTTGAGGGGGAGGACAAACTAAAATACTATAGGGAAATCCTCCGTAGTCAGTTGGCCGCTCCCTATGTGCGGCATCGTCCCTCCTCGGGACAGGTTGCCCGGGGGGTTCTTCAGCGCACACGTACTACTGCCACGGCTCCCGGGGGGAAGGTGGGGGGTCGGAGCAGTACCAGCTCCATCAGCAGCAACCTAAGTCTGGAGTCACTGATGAGCAGCTTCCTTCACCCGCCTAGTGAAGAGGGCAGCCCACCAGCAGCAGCAGGACCGGGAAAGCAGCCCCTAAACCAACAGATGGTGTCCTACTTGGACAGCACTCTGCCACCCCAGTTAGAAGATCCGCTGGACTACTGGGCAGCCAAACTGGATGTGTGGCCGCAACTTGCCGAGTTTGCAGTGGAGAAGCAGCCCTGCCCGGCCAGTAGTGTGGCATCAGAGCGGGTGTTCAGTGCGGGGGGGCAATCGTTACCCAAGGAGAACCCGCTTGCCCAACGGGAAATGTGGAACGACTGACCTTTGTCAAGATAAATCAGGCGTGGATCGGCCAGGATTTCCACACACCAATGCCTTAGGCGTCAGACTACATCAGCCATGACGCCTCACCCAAAATGTGATAAATGAGTCTGGGTTAAAAACTACTTGCTCAGCACTATTCTGATGCCACCAAACCGGCTGATGCCACACATCTGCTGACAAAATTTCTCCATCTGCCACCAACCATCTTTACCAGGGGCTGGTATTGCCACCACCTCCACACTCTGTCATTGTTGCCACTCTTTGACCTCATGCTGCTGCTGCTGTTTCTGGTGCCGTGACATCCACACTGTGTCAATGTGCCACTCTGTGGCCTACTCCAGTATTTGCCACCTCCAGAATGTCATTTTGTCACTGCCTGACCTCATGCTGCTGCTGCCGTGACCTCCACACTGTGTCATTGTGCCACTCTGTGGCCTACTCCAGTTTTTCCACCTCCAGAATGTCATTGTGCCACTGTCTGACCTCATGCTGCTGCCACCGTCACCTTTCCCCCTCTTGTCATTGTGTCAAATCTGTGGCCCACTACTGTTTTGCCACCTCCAGAATGTCTTGTGCTACTGTCTGACCTCATGCTGCTGCTGCCTGTGACCTCCACACTCTGTCATTGTGTCACTCTGTGGCCTACTCCTGTTTTTGCACCTCCAGAAAGTCATTGTGCCACTGTCTGACTCATGCTGCTGCTGCCGTGACCTCCAAAACTGTGTCATTGTGCCACTCTGTGGCCTCTTCCAGTTTTTGCCACCTCCAGAATGTCATTGTGCCACTGTCTGACCTCTTGCTGCTGCTGCCGTCACCTCCACACTCGGTCATTGTGCCACTGTCTGACCTCATGCTGCTGCTGCCGTGACCTCCACACTGTGTCATTGTGTCACTCTGTGGCCTATCTGTTTTGCCACCTCCAGAATGTCATTGTGGCTCTTTTTTGACCTCATGCTGCTGCTGCCCTGACCTCCACACTCTGTCATTGTGCCACTCTGTGGCTACTCCTGTTTTTGCCACTCCAGAATGTCATTGTGCCACTGTCTGACCTCATGCTGCTGCTGCCATTTACCCCCCACCCCAGTCATTGTGCCCCTCTGTGGCCTACTCTGTTTTTGCCCCCCTCCAGAATGTCATTGTGCCACTGTCTGGGCCTCATGCTGTTGCTGTCGTGACCCCCACACTGTGTCATTGTGCCACTGTCTGAGCTCATGCTGCTGCCACCATCACTCCACTCTCTGTCATTTTTAACACACTGTGGCCTACTCTGTTTTTGCCACCTCCAGAATGTCATTGTGCCACTGTTGACCTCATGCTGCAGCTGTCGTTGAACCCCCACACTGTGTCATTGTGCCACTCTGTGGCCTACTCCAGTTTTTTCCACCTCCAGAAAGTCATTGTGCCACTGTTTTGACCCCATGCTGCTGCTGTTTTGGGTGCTGCCGTAACCTCCACACTGTGTCATTGTGCCCCTCTTTTGGCTACGCCAGTTTTTGCCCCCACCAGAATGTAATTGTGCCACGGTCTGACCTCATGCTGCTGCCACCGACACCTCCCTCTCTGTCATTGTGCCACTCTGTGGTCTACTTTCTGTTTTGCTACCACCCGAATTCATTGTGCCACTGTCTGCCTCATGCTCTGCTGCCGTGACCTCCACACTGTATCATTGTGCCACTCTGTCGGCTACTCCAGTTTTTGCCACCTCCAGAATGTCATTGTGCCACTGTCTGACATCATGCTGCTGCTGTGGCTGTTGCCGTAACCTCCACACTGTGTCATTGTGCCACTGTCTGACCTCATGCTGCTGCCACCGTCACCTCCACTCTCTGTCATTGTGTCACTCTGTGGCCTACTACTGTTTTGCCAGCTCCAGAAATTGTGCCACTGTCTGACCTCATGCTGCAGCTGTCGTGACCTCCACACTGTGTCATTGTGCCACTCTGTGGCCTACTCCAGTTTTTGCCACCTCCAGAATGTCATTGTGCCACTGTCTGACCTCATGCTGCTGCTGCCGTGACCTCCACACTGTGTCATTGTGCCACTGTCTGACCTCATGCTGCTGCAACCGTTACCTCCACTCTCTGTCATTGTGTCACTCTGTGGCCCTTTTCCTGTTTTTTCCAACTCCAGATTGTCATTGTGGCTCTTTCTGACCTCATGCTGCTGTGCCTGACCTCCACACTCTGTCATTGTGCCACCCCCACTCTGTGGACTACTCCGGTTGTTGCCCCCACCAGATTATCAGTGTGCCTCTGTCTGACCTCATGCTGCTGCTGTGGCTGCTGCCGTAACCTCCACACTGTGTCATTGTGCCACTCTTTTGCCTACTCCAGTTTTTGCCACCTCCAGAATGTCATTGTGCCACTGTCTGACCTCATGCTGCTGCCACCGACACCTCCACTCTCTGTCATTGTGCCACTCTGTGGTCTACTACTGTTTTGCCACCACCAGAATATCATTGTGCCACTATCTGACCTCATGCTCCTGCTGCCGTGACCTCCACACTGTATCATTGTGCCACTCTGTCGCCTACTCCAGTTTTTGCCACCTCCAGAATGTCATTGTGCCACTGTCTGACATCATGCTGCTGCTGTGGCTGTTGCCGTAACCTCCACACTGTGTCATTGTGCCACTGTCTGACCTCATGCTGCTGCCACCGTCACCTCCACTCTCTGTCAGTGTGTCACTCTGTGGCCTACTACTGTTTTGCCAGCTTCAGAATGTCATTGTGCCATGTCTGACTCATGGTGCTTGCTGCCTTTACCTCCACACTGTGTCATTGTGCCACTCTGTGGCCTACTCCATTTTTGCCACCTCCATAATGTCATTGTGCCACTGTCTGACCTCATGCTGCTGCTGCCTGACCTCCAACTTGTCTTGTGCCACTCTGTGGCCTACTCCAGTTTTTGCCACCTCTAGAATGTCATTGTGCCACTGTCTGACCTCATGCTGCAGCTGTCGTGACCTCCACACTGTGTCATTGTGCCACTCTGTGGCCTACTCCAGTTTTTGCCACCTTTAGAGTGTCATTGTGCCACTGTCTGACCTCATGCTGCTGCCACCGTCACCTCCACTCTCTGTCATTGTGCCACTCTGTGGCCTACTACTGTTTTGCCACCACCAGAATATCATTGTGCCACTGTCTGACCTCATGCTGCTGCTGCCGTGACCTACACACTGTGTCATTATGAAACTCTGTGGCCTACTTCTGTCTTTGCCACCTCCAGAATGTCATTGGGCCACTGTCTGACCTCTTGCTGCTGTGGCTGCTGCCGTCACCTCCACACACTGTCACTAATGGGGCCACCTGAGCTCTCAGCTTGTTTTTTTCCCGCTTTCGCTGGCATGCTTATTTAGGCTAATTCCGCTTCAGTTTTATGGTCATTTTGCCCTCTTAGTGCCCAGGTTTTTTATAGTGAAGGATTCTAGAGCGGCGGCAGTCATGTGCGTGTATATTAAAACACAACATTTTTGAAGACCAACCAAGCTCCCCCTGCAATTTAAGCATGGCACAACGTTCTGCGCACCCTGAGGCTCTGTGCAGCCTGGGAAATAGCTGTTTTTTAACGCGATTCGTCCCAAAGTAATTCGGACCGAATTTATGTTATCGGGAAATTCGGCGAAGTTACCGAACCAAATTTTTGAGAAATTCGCCCATCTCTACATATCACACCACAAACAGAATGCACTGAAAAAACAAAACCCAGATAAAACAATACTATAAAAACCAAGCACGGATGTCTAGGGTCATGTAAAGAATATATGTATGAAAATATATAAAAAAGAATAAACACAACCTGCCTCCTGGATAGTACACCAAAAAGAAAAATTGGTCTAATGCACATATCATGAATTTGGAGTACTACTATACCGTGAAGGAGGTGTCCAATGAAAAATGATGGTCAGCCATGATAACTAGACCTCCGTGCCTCCCTGACATGCGTTTCGCTGATGGTTCTTCAAGGAGGTACACAGGAACAGGCAGGCAGGATATAAATACACAAATAACAGGAAGTGGGTGGTACACATGTTAAAAAAACGGCATGATCCATATATATAAAATACATTACACTTATACCCACATGAACAATGTTACCCTAAATACTTTGCTAATATGCATGTAAAAAGTAAAAAACTAGCAAGATGTAAATGCTAGAGGACTCCGATCGATGCAATGCCTGTAACCGGAAGTATGTCATGCCGGAAAGCGGCATGAACATCCAGTGGAACGCATCATGCGTTCCACCTCGGGACTGCCGGAACAGGAAGTGAACTGTTCAGCTGAACTGGATTTTCCCCACCTTCCTTATCAACACATGTAACAAACACAAACTAAAAGACAAAGACGACCCAGTGAATGTGATTGGTGCTAGTGCAAAAGGTGTGAGTGAGTGATCCATGCAAGACAAGACAACAAGACAACAACATATGAATACAACTACTAATTTATAATGTGAAATTAAATGTGTGCATATGCCGTGCAATAACACATTAGCATATGTGACAAATAAAAAATAATATATGATAATCATACAGGATAACATATATATGCAACTACTAATTTGAAATATGAGATTAAATATGTGTGTACTTATATGCAGTGCAATACGTTAGTACATGTGACAAGTAATATAATATATAATAATCAATGCAAAACAAACTCCAACACATAAAAACAAATACTGATTTATAATGTGAGATTGAATGTGTGCGTGATCATATATTGTGCAATAATGCATTCACGTATGTGACAAAAGGAAAAAAAAAAATCTTATGTGATGAAACTAAAAAGTGAAATCCAAAATGTATGCTTGTCCTGACAAGGACAAGAAATGTGAACGAAGTGAAAAAAAAAATAAAAAATTATATATATTGATTGAAAATTGTGTATGCTTAAACATAAAAATATCAATGAAAAAGTAAGTGTAAATATATAAACCAACACATACCGACAGCATGTGCCTCAAAATCAATATAACTGCCAAACAATTGTCCATGTAAAGAAAAAAATTATATATGTATTTCACGTCAATATTAATATTCCATCGAAAGCCGACTCCACCTATAAAAAATGATGAAAATAAAAATAATAATAAATTATAATAATAATAAATATTCGGGACAACCAATGTTATAAAAAGTTGACATTCCATCCTGTTATGAAATTTGAATGGGAATTAAAAACTATATTACACAAGGCAGTAGACGCAGGTATCATAACTGAACAACAAATGAGATATTTGATTGTCCCGAATCCCCAAAAAGCAACGCTATACTTACTTCCTAAAGTGCACAAGAATATCACCACACAACCAGGACGTCCCATTGTTTCAAGCCGCAACAGCATCTGCGAGCCTATATGTAAATTTATTGAACATTTTTTACATCCAATAGTTGAAAAGTTACCATCTTACATCAAAGATACAAATGATGTTTTACGCAAAATCGAACATCTACAATTGGAACATGACATGTTTCTTGTTACATGTGACGTTGAATCCCTATACACTTCAATTAGACACTGTGATGGAATTCATGCCACTAAATGTTTTTTTTTTTTACAAATGTCAGATTTGGATAGAGATCTATGTGATTTTTTGGTGGAACTTCTGGAATTTGCCTTGACCCATAATTACGCACCATTTTATGCCAACTTTTTTTAGGGTTATGGGAAAGGAAAATATTTTGTACATATCCCATTCCTTTGGTTGATCATATACACTATTGGGGTAGATATATCGACACTGTTCTTTTTATTTATAGGGGACAATTGAAGATCTTAGTTCTTTTATGACATCGTTAAATGAGAACTCATTGAATATCAAGTTATCCTATAAATATGGCTGGCAGGATATGGATTTTTTGGACATTCAATTCCATGTTGATAATGATGGTTATGTTCTTTCAGACCCGTTTAGGAAAAAAAACATCCACCAATTCCTTGTTACATGCCCGTCTGCACATCCCAGAACCCTGATTCGCAGTATACCAGTGGGACAATTCTTAAGAATTCGTAGAATTTGCTCTACGGTTCAATTCTTTGAGAATAGAGCTGAAGAATTGAATAAAAGATTTGAAGAAAGAGGATATAATCGGCAGGACATTCAACGGGCGTACCATCGAGCTAGATCTTGTGACTGGAAGGATCTCTTTAAGAATCAGAAAATTTTGAAAGAAAATTAACAGGTAAGATCCATCACTACTTATAATCATGGATGGAAAAACATTAGGGGTTCTTTGAAAAAATATTGGGACATCCTTCGTAGTGATGAGTCATTACAGAAATATTTACCTATAGAACCATCTATTACATATAGGCGATCTGCAAATTTGAAAGACATATTGGTTCATAGCTTTTACAAAGGCAACCAGCCACAGGTTTGCAGTACCAGAGGCCCTAAATGGGGATGCAGACCATGTGGTAAATGCGTGGTATGTCCGAATATAAAAATGATGAAAAATTTTGGAATTCCAGCAAAACAAAGGAGTTTAGGATCACTCACTGTATTTCTTGTCAAACTATTGGAGTAATTTATTTTGGAACATGCCCATGTGAATTGATCTATATAGATCTCACTACAAGAGAACTCAAACGTAGAGTTCGTGAGCATGTATTGGGAATTCTTGTAGCTAAGAATGAGGAGGATGGGGCATGTTTTAAACCAATTCCAAAACATTTCAAATTGGCTCATGATTGTGATGTCACTCTTTTGAAAGTATGGGGAATAGATCGAGTTGTTATATCTCCACGTGGAGGGGATTGGAAGAACACATTGTCCCAGAAGGAAACCAAGTGGATATATACTTTAAATACCATCCATCCTCATGGTTTGAATGATCAATTGAGCTTTGCATCTTTTCTTAATTAAATAGTTTAATAACATGATGTTGTTCTTTTGTTCTTTTTTTCTTTATGTATATTCTTTTTCCACATTTTCTGTTCTCATTTTATCTTGGTTTTAATTATTTTTTCATTTGTTTTTAATTTAGATAGTTATATAAGGTACACATGGTTTCAGGTTAGGCTGTGTTTTTTTTTTTTTCATTTATTAATTATTATCATTTATTAATATTATTTTCCTCATTTTTTATAGGTGGAGTCGGCTTTCGATGGAATATTAAGATTGGCGTGAAATATATATATCATTTTATCTTTACATGGACAATTGTTTGGTAGTTATATTGATATTGATGCACATGCTGTCGGTATGTGTTGGTTTATATATTTACACTTACTTTTTCATTGTAACGGTCGGGCGGCGCTGACAGACGTATGCCGAGGTGCCGACCGCTGACATCCGGGTGTGGATCCTCTGTGATCACCGCAGGCAAGGTGGTAGCTGGAGGACCACGCAAGGGAGCGGAGTCTAAGGGGCCCCTGTTCTTCACCATAGCCCGCCGCAAAGCGAGATGGACTTGGCTGCGGGACCCCCAGGTCGCTACCCCTGACGTGGCTACCTGCGGTGACAGCCGAGGTGCAGGACAGGAATCCAGGTAGTGGTATACGGGAACACAGGAACATGTACAGCAGGATACAGGAGGGATAAATGTACACATAACAGCACAGGATACGGCAGGAACTGGACGGGTAACACAGCAGGTACAGACCAGGGAACAAGGCAGGATACATCAGGAACAGGAGAGCACATACAGGACAGGAACACGGCAGGATACAGCAGACACCAGAAGAAACAGACAGATGGCCAGGAGCTCAGATGGGAAGCAGCAACTGGACCAGGAACTCAGGGGTTAAAGTCTCCAACAGCAGACCTGAGATGCTGGCAGGAGCTAAAGATGGAAAGCAGCTGGACACAGCAAGAGACTTCAACAGACTGCAATGAACTGACCCATAGTAGAGACAAGAACTTCCTCTTATAGCCAGAGGTCAGGGGTGAAGAGGAAGGTGCACAGAACAGGAAACCAATAAATAGGCAGGAAGCTGCCACGCACGCCCTAGGAGGCACAGTGCACAGACAGGACCCAGGAAGCAACAGGACTGGACAGGACAGGCACGTACATAGCAGAACATAGGCTGCCGGGACCCCTGCACAGGTAGCCCCAGCAGAGACATGGCAGGCACGGACAGGCCGACGGTCCAAGGCAGGGACCGCGGCATGAACCGTGACAGTACCCCACCTCAAAGCCCCCTCCTCCCCCTCCAAATCACAGAATGGCATTCCACATAGGCCAGGGGCCCACAACTTCTACGGGGTCAACCCCAAAAACCAAAAGGAGGTGCACGGGAGGAACAAACAGGGCACTAGGCAAAATGGGGGGGAACTCAGGGCGAGACCATGAGCTAGGCAACAGACGGACGCTCAGACGGGACCATGAGCTAGGCCAAACGGACGCTCTGGACATGACCATGAGCTAGGCCAAACGGACGCTCTGGGCTGGACCATGAGCTAGGCCAAACGGATGCTCTGGGCTGAACCATGAGCTAGGCCAAACGGACGCTCTGGGCTGGACCATGAGCTAGGCCAAACGGACGCTCTGGGCTGGACCATGAGCTAGGCCAAACAGACGCTCTGGGCTGGACCATGAGCTAGGCCAAACGGTCGCTCTTGGCTGGACCATGAGCTAGGCCAAACGGACGCTCTGGGCTGGACCATGAGCTTGGCCAAACGGACGCTCTGGGCTGGACAATGAGCTAGGCCAAACGGACGCTCAGGGCTGGACCATGAGCTAGGCCAAACATACGCTCTGGGCTGGACCATGAGCTAGGTCAAGCGGACGCTCTGGGCTGGACCATGAGCTGGGCCAAACGGACGCTCTGGGCTGGATCATGAGCTAGGCCAAACGGACGCTCTGGGCGGGACCATTAGCTAGGCCAAACGGACGCTCTGGGCTGGACCATGAGCTAGGCCAAACGGACGCTCTGGCTGGACCATGAGCTAGGGCCAAACGGACGCTCTGGGCTGGGACCATGAGCTAGGCCAAAACATACGCTCTGGGCTGGACCATGAGCTAGGTCAAGCAGACGCTCTGGGCTGGACCATGAGCTAGGCCAAACGGACGCTCTGGGCTGGACCATGAGCTAGGCCAAACGGACGCTCTGGGCGGGACCATGAGCTAGGCCAAACGGACGCTCTGGGCTGGACCATGAGCTAGGCCAAACGGACGCTCTGGGCTGGACCATGAGCTAGGCCAAACGGACGCTCTGGGCTGGACCATGAGTTAGGCCAAACGGGCGCTCTGGGCTGCACCATGAGCTAGGCCAAACGGGTGCTCTGGGCGGAAGCATGAGCCAGCAGACAGGGATACTGACACTCTGGGCGGAACCATCAGCCAGCGGACAGGGATACTGACACTCTGGGTGTACCCTGACCCAGTGGACAGGGATACTGACGCTCTAGGCATACCATGAGCCAGCGAACAGGGATACTGACACTCTGGGCGTACCATGAGCCAGCGGACAGGGATACTGACACTCTGGGCGTACCATGAGCCAGCGGACAGGAATACTGACACTCTGGGCGTACCGTGAGCCAGGGGACAGGGATACTGACACTCTGGGCGAACCATGAGCCAGCAGGCAACGGGTGCAGACGTTCTGGGCGAACCATGAGCCAGCAGGCAACGGGTGCAGACGCTCTGGGCGAACCATGAGCCTGCAGGCATCGGGTGCAGACGCTCTGGGCGAACCATGAGCCAGCAGGCAACGGGTGCAGACGCTCTGGGTGAACCATGAGCCAGCAGGCAACGGGTGCAGACGCTCTGGGCGAAACATGAGCCAGCAGGCAACGGGTGCAGATGCTCTGGGCGAACCATGAGCCAGCAGGCAACGGGTGCAGACGCTCTGGGCGAACCATGAGCCAGCAGGCAACGGGTGCAGACGCTCTGGGCGAACCATGAGCCAGCAGGCAACGGGTGCAGACGCTCTGGGCGAACCATGAGCCAGCAGGCAACGGGTGCAGACGCTCTGGGCGAACCATGAGCCTGCGGACAGACAGACACTCTAGACGAGGGCAGGGTCACCCCGGCGGAATCCATGGTCAGTTCATACTATAACGGTCGGACGGCGTTGACAGACGTATGCCGAGGCGCCGACCACTGACATCCGGGTGTGGATTCTCTGTGATCACCGCAGGCGAGGTGGTAGCTGGAGGACCACACCAGGGAGCTGAGTCTAAGGCGGCAGGGACCGCGGCATGAACCGTGACATTCATTGATATTTGTATGTTTAAGCATACACAATTTTCAATCAATATATATAATTTTTTTTTTTCACTTTGTTCACATTTCTTTTCCCTGTCAGGACGAGCATACATTTTGGATTTCACTTTTTAGTTTCATATATAATTTTTATTTTTTTTCCTTTTGTCACATACGTGAATGCATTATTGCACAATATATGATCAGGCACACATTCAATCTCACATTATAAATCAGTATTTTTTTATGTTGGAGTTTGTTTTGCATTGATTATTATATATTATATTACTTGTCACATGTACTAGCGTATCATTGCACTGTATATGAGTATGCACATATTTAATCTCATATTTCAAATTGGTAGTTGCATTAATATGTTATCCTGTATGATTATCATATATTATTTTTTATTTGTCACATATGCTAATGTATTATTGCAAGGCATATGCACACATTTAATTTCACATTATAAATTAGTAGTTGTATTCATATGTTGTTGTCTTGTTGTCTTGTCTTGCATGGATCACTCACTCACACCTTTTGCACTAGCACCAATCACATTAAATGGTCCCCTTTGTCTTTTAGTATTTTTTTGTTATATGTGTTTATAAGGAAATGGGAAAAATCCAGTTCAGCTGAACATTCACTTCTCTGTTTCCCCGGCAGTCCCGATGTGGAACGCATGATGCTGTTCCACTGATGTTCATGCCGCTTTCCGGCATGACTGTACTTTCCGTTACAGGCATTGATCTGAGTCTCCCTATCATTTACATCTTGCTAGTTTTTTTACTTTTAGCATGCATATCTAGCAAAGTATATAGGTATCATTGTTCATTGGGTATAAGTGTAATGTATTATAGTATATTATTTATCTGCCGATTATTTAACATGTGTACCGCCCCCTTCCTGTTATTAGTGTATTTATATCCTGCCTGCCTGTTCCTGTGTACCCCCCTTGAAGGTGTGTCAGCGAAACGCGCGTCGGGGAGGCACGGAGGTCTAGTTGTCACGGCTGACCATCATTTTTCATTGGACACCTTCACGGTATAGTAGTATTCCAAATTCATGATATGTGCGTTAGAGCAATTTTTCTTTTTGGTTTACTATCCAGAAGGCAGGTTGTGTTTGCGAGCGCGATTGAGACAGAGACGAGAAAGGCGCGAGCGACGAGAGCGTATGATCTTGTAGTTGATTTGTTGGTGGATGCCTGCGTGAGAGAGCGTGAGAGGCGTATCGACATTCGGGCGATAGTCCGATTAGTCTAAGGTTGGTGGGGGGGGGGGGCGGGGTGGGTGGGGGGGGCCACCATCGATAAGGTTTTTCGATTGTCGATCATCTTCCGATTGAACCAGTTTTGGTGGTGGAAGAGTCTATGGGAGGCGTGCGAGACAACGAGCCGAGAGCGCGAGACGAGAGAGCGCGCGCGCAAAGCGAGTTGTGCGAGGGTGAGTAGAGCTGGAAATGCGACGAGTGCGCACATAAATGTCAAAATGGATACCTGCATACATCTAGACACACACTTAGGCTATAAAAGCCACAGAAAAAAAGTCACACACACCAATTCACTATCCCTGTCTTGTACCACAGCTGACCCTTAAATTAAACCTGCATCACCCACAAATTAAAAAGTGCCAGAAGGCAGTATTATTTGAACCACCATTAAGTTGAACTGGACATTTACAAACCTCTATATTATCTCTATAGGAGCGCGTGCCGTGCATGAACTCTGCCTGAGAGACCTTAGTCTATATCTCTCTGGCGAGCGAGTAGTTAGAGAAAATGATGCGCGAGAGAGAGATTGAGCTGCGAGTTCAAGCGCGCGCGAGATAGAGAGAGTGAGAGGAGAGCGAGGTGAGCAGAGAGTACACGAACGGTGAGCGCGAGTACTCTATCAGTATGACCATTAAACCTGTCTGAACCCCCAGAATTAAAAAGTGCGAAAAAGGAGTCTTTCAACCACCATTTAGAGAATAGTGAACCTGGACATTGACAAGCCCTGTCCTGGACCGCACAGTGACCGGCGAGGAGAGCACCTGTAGCGTGTGAGCGCGCGCGCGGATGCGAGAGGAGAGGAGAGTTCTCGTGTGAGAGAAGAGGTGGTAGTGACGAGAGAGGCGAGGAGAGCCACCAGTGAGAGAAGAGAGAATCTGGACATTGATATACCTGTCCTGACCCATATGACCAGTAAACCTGTCCAACCCCCAGATTAATAAGTGCCCGAAAAAGGAGTCCCTTTCAACCACCATTTTAGTTGAACTGGGACATTGACTATACCTTGGTCCTGGACCGCAGTATGACCATTAAACCTGTCAGACCCCCAGATTAAAAAGTGCCGGAAAGAAGGAGTCTTTCGCGCGCCAAGCGCGAGAGAGTGTGAGTTGCGACTGGACATAGGCTTTACCTGTCCTGTGCACAAGCATGACCCAGGCCCCGAGTTTACAGGGGTGCTGAGAGCCCAGGGCTGGCGTCCCGTCATCTATTATCACACAGGTTAAAATGCCCTGATGACGCAGCAACGAAAACTTCGTGCTGAAGACAGAGTGCTGAAGCGGAAGGGAGATACTCCAGCCTTTCCTCAGTACACAGTCAAGACCTGGTACGCTTTCCCCTCCTATGAGTGCGGAACCAATTGAGCATCACTTGGAATACTGTGGTTACGCTCTGTTCCACCCAGTGCCCCTTTTTCTTGGCATTCTTTTTCTCATTTTACTCAACGTGCTGGGAGAAATGGTCTCTGTACTTTGTGTCTCGTGTCCCGGTCTCCAAACACTCGAAGTGCCGTCTGAATAAACCTACATCTGTCAGTTTTACCTGTACCTCGCCTTTGTACATAACAGAGGGAATTATTGTTGTGAACGGATCTAGATTGGGGAGTGGGTGTAAGCGCATTGCGAGAGTGTTTTTGTGATATGAGGGAAGGGTTGAGTGGAAGTGTGCTTGGAGAAACCCATATATTTAGTAGGAGATGAGGAAGGTCATCCCGGAGGCCGATGTGGTCGGGTTGTGTATTCTGCTCTTTTTATAGTTAGTATGTAATTGGGTGTGCTGCAATACAGGGATTTGAATCAATGTAAAGATCTTGCAAAAACAAGTCATTTTGCAATATGTGTCCATTAACAGTGTCCTACCATATTCAGTTTCTGACAGCACCATCACCCTTGAGCACACTTAACTACTGTGAAGTGCGCACAAGGTGAGCATGAGATAGAAACAACGCGAGAGAGAGAGAGCTAATAGGCGAACCTTATACACTGTCGCTTGCAATGTCACATCAAAATGCCCCCCACACACACACACACACATACTAGCGGATGGACGCCAGGCGAAGCCACATTGACATTTGTGAAGAACAAATGTCTAATAGAAACAACATTTTTTAGAATAGGACCTGGTATATTGCGCAATTTTCAAAGCAGCATGACCCTAAAAATTATAAAAATGACTCTCTCAGCCCACTGTTAAAAATTGTAGAGGAGAAATGCCACTTAGAAGCCACATTCTGTTCCAAATGGACCATGATTATAGCTTTGTCTCCCAGCAACATGAGCCCCAAAACATTATAGATATGACTATCTCAGACACTGTTAAAAATTGTGAGGGAGAAATGTCACTTAATAAAGCCCATCATTTCTGTTCCAAATGACCAATAAATATTGCTGTATCTCACAGCACACATGACCCCAAAAAATTATAAATATGACTTCTCCAGCCACTGTTAAAAATTGTGAGGCAGCATGACCCAAAACCATGACAAAGCGAAAAAATCTAAGAGATGAAGTGAGTACAATGAATATGTTTTGTCATGAAACCTGGTGTCTTTTAAAGTCTCCTCCAGCAAAACAGCAAAATGTACTGTGGGAACTGAGAATAAAAAATTGCAGTAAGAAATGAACCATTTTTAAAAATAAAGTTAATTTCAAGAGAGACCATTTCTGTTTGGAGAAGAATGTGAAGTCAAGAACCAGCAGCTAAATCGGTGACCTCGGCAATTGGGCCACAACATCTCAGAGATCCATGCCTGATTCATCTTGATAAAGTCAAACGATCCACATAATCTGTGAAACCGGATTCGTTTGTCTGTAATGACTCCTCCGGCAGAGCATAGGTACCGCTCAGATATGAACGCTGGTGCTGCTGGGCAGGACAACACCTCTATCGGCGTGGGGCGAGCCACTCGGGCCATTCGTCCATTTTGGATACCCAGAAGTCTATGGTGTCCGGAACACTCCAAAAACAAGGTGTTGAGAAACGCAGAAAGACTTGCACCATGATCTAACTGGTCTCTGAGTGTTTATGTGTGCCCTGCATTTCATGCTGTTGGTTGAGGTGGTAAATATAAGAATTGCCAGAGGTGCACCCATAAGGCTTCCTGCCACCTGCCTGCTGCTGCTGCTGCTGCCGCTACTAGTCTACTTGGCACTCTACAGCTGATCACGTCGCTGGCGTTGTTTTCCGCCGTGACAATTTGAAGAACGTGAAGCAGAGGCAACAGATGTTCTCCATATGATCAATAGCAAGTCTCCATTTCCCTTGCATTTTACTCTCTACTTTGGGTGGGTGTAGGAAAGTGCTGAGTTTTTGTTTTTACCCGGTGATCCAGGATGTTGGCCACCCAGTAACTGTTGTTCATTTTGATGGCCTTATAATGCGAGGATCATGTTGAGGAAATGGAGCAATCCAATCACTCATGTAGAGATGGAGCCTTGATTTCCAAGCCTCTGGGTCGAGGGCACTAAGCAAACTGATCTTCCTCATCTTCCTCCTCCGCCTCAAATTCGCGCCAACCTCTTTCCAAGGCAGGGACGTCGGTAACATCGGTGTCTAGGAATACCTCCTCTCCTCCTCCTCCGCGCCTCCGGCACAGCTTTCAACACAGCCCTGACTTGCCTGAGATGATGCACCCTGAGAGCTGATGCGCCACCTTGCACTAAACTCTGGGCCCCGAACCACTGCCTAATGAAGACCGATGAAATTGTGAAACTGTCGGGCCTTGTGGATTTGACGGAGGAAGGCTCCGTGTCCGCATCTGTGTCCGCTCCTCCTCCGTCGCTGCGGACCTGTTGTTTCAGAGTGTCCAACGATCGTTCCAGAACTAAGATCACCACAATGCTCATGCTGACAAGGGCATTGTCCGCACTGACCATTTTGGTGGCTTCTTCAAAACTGGCAAGGATGGTGCAGAGCTCTTTCACCTGCCTCCACTCTCGGTGGTTCAACACCCCGAGGTCCGTACCGCTGCTTGTCAGGCCATGTGTCACTTCGTACTGCGTAATGGCATTGCGCTGCTGCCACAATCGCTGGAGCATGTGGAGGTGGAATTCCAGCGTGTTGCCACGTCAACAATGAGACGTGTTGACGGGGAGGCCGAGCTGACGCTGCAACGCAGCCAGGCGTGACGAAGCAGGTGTGCGAACGGCGGAAGTGCGAACTCAGACCTCGAGCCTTCTTCAGCAGGCAGTCCCAGACCCGGGTACTCTTTAGAAATTTCTGGACGACAGGTTCATGACAATGTGCCAGGCAAGGATGTGCTCCAGCCTACCGATCTTTAAGGGCGGCAAGCAGATTTCGCCCGGTTATCGCGAGCAGCGCACCTTGCCTGGCACAATGGGGGGGTTTCATGTCACCCAGCCAGCGCTCGTACCTCGTTGCATAGAGCCCGACCACAGCTCCTGACCTTGTTGTGGGACTGTCCCCTCCCAAGCAGGATTAATTTCAAACACAGCCTGGTGTCTCTGTTGCACGTGATTGCCACCATAGACTTGGGGGAAAGAGCCCTGCACATCCCTGCAGTTTTAAGAGCGTGCGCCGAGCCTGAGAGCCACCGTCAACCCCCAGAGACATATCCACGTCCAGCTAGCTCACACTACCAGTGAGCTTGTCACTGAGATATAGCGTGCCTGGCCGGTGCTTACTAGTCCTTGTGTCGGTGGTGAGATGGGACATTTCCGGGACACAGATGCCAGACAACCGCGCTGTTGAAATTTTAGATGACACGTGGCTGGCCAGCAGGGACGGCTTGTCTGGCAAAGAAATGCCTGCCCTACGCATCTTGGTATTGGGCAGGCTAGGCCATGACTGGCGGACCCAACTGTGTCCACCAGTTACGGAAAGGCAACAATTCCAAGGCCAAAAGCCTGGCAATGCCGACATTCAGGCTTTTGGCTTTGGGATGGTTTGGGTTAAAGTGTTTCTTCAGTTCCCAAACTGGTAAGAACAAGAAGCTGGCTGCTAGGACAGTCCGCTGAATCGGCGTTCAGGTCGTCAAACTGGCGGAAGGAGATATGGGGTAGGATGGGTCTCTGGTGGTGCTGGTTGGTACTCTCGGCAGACGACGTTGGAGGCTGAAGCGGATGGCAGAACCCTGATCCAATGACTCTGAGAGACATGGGCAGCGAGGAACGCTTGGTGGTGGCGAGGAGGAGATCGGAGACAGAGGTGTGTGACAGAGTGTTGGAGGCCAGGCTTCGGTCCTGGCCTTTTTGGCCAAGTGTTATTTCCCTTCCATTTTCAAAACGTCATGCATTCGCTGCTGTGGACAGACATGTTGGAGTAGTGTTAACCACAAGGTTCTTGCCTCTACTTATGCGTTTTACGCGGCAAGGCGGCAATAATGACATACCACGCTGGGTGAATCAGAGGCTTTCTCAAAGACGGCCCAGGCTTGAGAGTCCTGGACCTTTTATGACGGCGATAAGCGTGAGCGGGGTTTGCGCTTGACCGTGGCTGGCGGAATCAAATCGCCGGACTTCTTCGACCGCCCTCTCCCTTATTGTTTGGCGGGACCCTTATTACACTAACCCATCGACATCCTACACGTCCACTGATGACGCGCTATCAAGCAAATTCAGCGGAAAAGACCAGGATGGCTCCGCAAGGTCGTGATCATCATCATCATCAACACAGGTGACTTGGTCGTCCTGACTTTCTGCATCCAGATCTTGCGGTCTACAAGCAAGTGGCACTGCATGGCTTTAGCCCGACCCGCACCCGGGATTTTTGCCGATTGACCGGCTTCCTCCACCTCCTCTGGGGACATCAGTAACTTGGGCGTCAGAGAGACTAATCATCTCTTGCTCTTTTAATCATGCCTTCTGACCCCAACCGCATTTTGTCATCAAATGAGGTCTTCAGACAATGGATTATCCCCAGTGGTGGGTACACGAGTTGACATTTGGGCTGCTTCATGTTGGAACGGGATTTCTGGATGAGCTGAGACGACATTTGTTGGCCGTGACTGCGAGGACATGAGGTAAGACTGCTAGATGCAGGTTGGCATTAAACACTGAGGACATATGGGGCGACGATGTTCGTTACTTAGATTTCACAGGGCCCTGACCCAGCGATGACAGGCCTGACGGTCTGCAACTGACGATCCGCTGGCATGCGTGTTGTCGCCAAGCACTTGGAAGGAGCCACCTCTCTCGTACCCTCTAGCCTCCATGTGCTACCAACCACCCCTCTTTTCTCGCTTACCACCTGCATTTCGCTCCATGTCCAGAATATAAAATATGAGAAGGTATGGAATAGGTTTTGTGAAAGTCACTTATTAAAACGGCAAATCCCAGCTATTCTCAAATCCCTCAATCAAAACAAATTGCTGGATTCCAATTTAACTGCAAGGTGTCCTATACAACAAATCTGGACTGGGCCCAAATTTCCAAAAAACATCTTATCTGTTATGTTTGGTATAATAAATGGTATTTTTTGCACCTTTCAAATTCACCTGTGGTTAATATATGAATTGCTGTTTTTGATTTACGTATATATGCTGCTTGCCGTCAATGAACAGTACAGGGCTGCGCAAAAGTCAAAAACACGTAACTAGATATGTTTCGTATAATACACGGTATTATTTGCACGAACCTTTCAATTCACCTGTGAATATAGAATTGCTCTTTTAAGATTACATAATATGCTGCGTCAATGAACAGTACTGGTGCTGCAAAAGTCAAAAAACACGTAACTTTATGTTTTTGATATAATAAACTGTATTTTTTTTGCACCTTTCAATTCACCTGTGTAAAATATAGAATTGCTGTTTAAGATTTACTAATGCCCGCTCAATAACATACGGGTTTTCCAAAAGCAAAAAACACGTAACTGTTATGTTTTGATATAATAACGGATTTTTTGCACCTTTAAATTTCCCTTTGGTGAATATAGAATTGCGTTTAAATTTACGTAGATCCTGCGTCAATGAACAGTACTGGGTGCGCAAAGAAAAAACACGAAACTGTTATTTTTGTATAAAAAGGTTTTTTTGCCCCTTTTTCAATTCACCTTGTGAATAAAATTGTTTTTTTTAAAGATTTACTAGATCGCGTCAATGAACAGTACGGGTCGCAAAAGTCAAAAAAACACGTAACTGTTATGTTTTGATATAATAAACGTTTTTTTTTTGCCCCCTTTCAATTTCACCTGGGTGAATATAGAATTGCTGTTTTAAAAGATTTACAATCTGCGTCAATGAACATACTGGGTGCAAAAGTAAAAAAAAAACACGAACGTTATTTTTTTGTATAATAAACGTATTTTTGACCTTTAAATTTCACCTGTGTGAATATAGAATTGCTTTTTAAGTTTACGTAGATCCCGCGTAAATGAACAGACTGGTCGAAAAAGTCAAAAAACACGTAACTGTATTTTTTTGATAAAAAAACGGTATTTTTTTGCCCTTTCAATTCACCTGTGGTGAATATAGAATTGCTTTTTTTTAAATTTAAGTAGACCCCGCGTCAATGACATACGGGTGCGAAAAAGTCAAAAAACACGAAACTGTTAGTTTTGAAAAATA
>JAODAL010056380.1:0-23316 GCA_025379985.1 Phyllomedusa bahiana | reverse complement strand
ACTTCATGGCCCTCGCTGCCCCCAATACCAGAGGGCCAAACAGGCATTTTCTTTGCCGGGAAAAGCCGTCCCTGCCCTGGCCAGCCACGTGTCATCTAAAATTTCAAGCGCGTTGTCTGCATCTGTGTCCGGAAAAGTCCATCTCACACCGACACATGGACTAGTAAGCACGGCCAAGGCCGCTATATCTCTGTGACAGCTCACTGGGTGAGCTGGGTGATTGTCTCTGGGGGTGACGTGGCTCTCAGGCTCGGCGCACGCTCTTCAAAACCGCAGGGGTGGTGCAGGGCTCTTTCCCCCAAGGTCCCTCGGTGGCATCACGTGCCCAGAGACACCAGGCCGTGTTGAAATTAATCTGCCTTGGAGACCGTCCACACACAGGTCAGGAGCTGTGGACGGCTCTAAGCAACGAGACCGAGCGCTGGCTGGGTGACAAGAACCTTGTGCCAGGCAAGTGGGTGTGCGATAACGGGCGAAATCTGCTGGCCGCCCTTAAGATCGGTAGGTGGAGCACATCCCTTGCCTGGCACAGGTCATGAACCTTGTCGTCCAGAAATTTCTAAAGAGCTCCCCGGGTCTGGACTGCCTGCTGAAGAAGGCTCGAGGTCTGAGTTCGCACTTCCGCCGTTCGCACCCTGCTTCGTCCCGCCTGGCTGCGTTGCAGCGTCAGCTCGGCCTCACCGTCAACCGTCTCATTGTTGACGTGGCAACACGCTGGAATTCCACCCTCCACATGCTCCAGCGATTGTGGCAGCAGCGCAATGCCATTACGCAGTACGAAGTGACACATGGCCTGACAAGCAGCGGTACGGACCTCGGGGTGTTGACCACCGAGAGTGGAGGCAGGTGAAAGAGCTCTGCACCATCCTTGCCAGGTTTGAAGAAGCCACCAAAATGGTCAGTGCGGACAATGCCCTTGTCGCATGAGCATTGTGGTGATCTTAGTTCTGGAACGATCGTTGGACACTCTGAAACAACAGGTCCCGCCAGCGACGGAGGAGGAGACGGACACAGATGCGGACACGGAGCCTTTCTCTCCGTCAAATCCACAAGGCCCGACAGTTTCACAATTTCATCGGTCTTCATTAGGCAGTGGTTCGGGGTCCAGAGCTAGTGCAAGGTGGCGCATCAGCTCTTAGGGTGCATCATCTCAGGCAAGTCCGGGCTGTGTGGAAGCTGTGCGGAGGCAGGGAGGAGGAGGAGGAGGAGGAGGTATTCCGAGACACCGATGTTCCCGACGTCCCTGCCTTGGAAACAGGTAGGCGCGAATTTGCGGCGGAGGAGGAAGATGAGGCAGATCAGTTTGCTAGTGCCCCTCGACCCAGAGGCTTGGGAAATCAAGGCTCCATCTCTCACATGAGTGCTTGGATGCTCCATTTCCTCCAACATGATCCTCGCATTAAGGCCATCAAATGAACAACAGTTACTGGGTGGCCACCCTCCTGGATCCCCGGTACAAAACAAAAATCAGCACTTTCCTTCCACCCACCCAAATAGAGAGTAAATTGCAGGAAATGAAGACTTTGCTGATGTTCAACTGGAGACATCTGCTGCGTACTGCTTACACGTTCCCAAATGTCCGTTGGAAAACAACATCAGCGAGTGACAGCAGTAGAGTGCCAAGTAGGGCGTAGCCGGACAGCAGGAGCGCAAGGGTGGCAGAGCCCTAATGGGTGACGCTCTGGCAATCTTTGTTTACCACCTCACCGCGCATGCAATGCAGGGACACATCATCAACTACACAGAGATCAGCTTAAGTCATGGTGCACGGGATATATATGTCGTCTCACACCGATGTTTTTGCATGTGTTCCGGACCAATAGACTTTTGGGTATCCAAAATGGACGAATGGCCCGAGCTGGTCGTCACGCCATTAGTGGTGTTGTCCTCGCCAAGCAGCAAGCGTCGATATCTGAGCGGACCTTCAGCACAGTGGAGGAAAGTATTACAGACAAACGTCATCGGCTTTCCAAAGAATAATGTGGATCGTTTTGAGCTTTACAGTCTATGATGAATAGGCATGGACTCTGATGTTGTTGTGGCCCAATTGCGAGGTCAACGATAGTTGCCAGTCTTACTCTTAACATTCATGTTCAAAAGAAAATGGTCCTGTCTTGTAAACCTTGAATATTTTTTGGGGGTCCTGTAGCGGTGTGAGATACAGCAATAACTCCATGGCCTTTGAACAGAAATGTGGGCTTCGCTAAGTGGCATTTCTACTACAATATATCTTTTAATAGTGGCTGAGTATAGTTCATATTTATGTAATTTGTTGGGGTCTTAGCTGTGAGATACAGCACATAATTCATGGTCGCTTTGTACAGAAATGTGGCTTCTAGTGGCTTTTTCCCTCACAATTTTTTAACAGTGGCTGAGATGTCTTTTTTATATTTTTTTTGGGTCATTGCTGCTTTGAAATTGCGAGCATATACACAGGTCTATTATAAAAAAATGATTGTTGTTCTTCTGACATTTGTTCTTTCACAATTGACGCAAAGTGCTGAAGGGTTCATGCTTTGAATTTTGGGGGCCAATTTGCTGTGAATTGCAGCTATGTCTTGACAGGTTCCTATTTTAAAAAATGTTGTTTCTAACAGACATTTTGTCTTCACAATTGTCTAAGAGTGGCTCAAGGGTGATGGTGTGTCAGAAACAGGGAATAGGTAGGACACTGTTAATGGGACAACTTATTACAAATGACTTGTTTTTGCAAGATCTTTAACATAGCTATCATCCCTGTATTGAGACAAACCCATTTAATACAATGAAAAAAAGAGAAGAACAAAGACATGGTGGGATTCCATCCTATTTTGAAAAATGTGTTTCTGAATTAAAGTACTAATATAAATTTGCATGTACAAAATTGCTGTTGAAAAAATTCTCTGAAATGTAAGTACAGGGAAGGTAACAGGTAAACTCTTGACACGATGGTAGGTTATTCACGAGGACATGAGTTGGATGCCAGTCGCTCGGACAGAGAATCTAAATGTACAGAGACCATTTCCTCGCTGCAGTGATAAAATGAGAAAAAGAATTGCAAGATAAAGGGCACTGGGTGTAACAGGAGCGTTAACCACCAGTATTTCCAAGTCAAGCTCATTGGGTCCACACTCATCCGGTGGGGCAAGCGCTACCCAAGGTAATGACTGTGTAAGGAGGAAGGATGGAGTTCTCACACTTCGCTTCTCGCACTTTCTGCGTTCAGCACGACAGTTTTCGTTGCTGAGTCTCGGGCATTGCTAACCTGCGTGAAGGTTAATAGATGTACGGAAGCCAGGCCTGGGCTTTCACCGCCACACACTGTAACTCCGGCCATGGGTCATGCTGGTGGCCCAGGACAGGTATAGTCAATGTCCAGTGAAAACGCTAATGGTGGTTGAAAGACTCCTTTTTCCGTGGCACCTTTTTAAATGTGGGGGTCATGGCAGGTTTTGGGGCTCATGTGTGGCCCAGGGGACAGGTATAGTCATGTCCAGTGAAACATAAATGGTGGTGAAAGACTCTTTTCCCGGCCTTTTTCTAAATGTGGGGGTCATGCAGGTTTGGGGCTCACTGCTGTGCCCAGGGACAGGTATAGTCAATGTCCAGTGAAATAAAATGGTGGTTGAAAGATCCTTTTTCCGGCATTTTAAATGTTGGGGTCATGCAGGTTTGGGGGCTATGCTGTGGCCGGAAGGAAGGTATAGTCAATGTCCACTGATAACTAAAATGGTTGGTTTTGAGAGACTCCTTTTCTAGGCACTTTTTAAATGTGGGGTCATGAGGTTTGGGGCTCATGCTGTGGCCAGGACAGGTTTAGTCAATGTCCGTGAAACTAAAAAGGTGGTTGAAAAAATGATCTTTTTCCGGGCTCACTTTTTAATGTGGGGGTCACTGCAGGTTTGGGCTCATTGCTGTGGCCAGGACAGGTATAGTTCAGAATGTCCAGTTCAACTAATATGGTGGTTGAAGACTCCTTTTTCGGGCACTTTTTCAATGTGGGGGTCATGCAGGTTTGGGGGCTCATGATGTGGCCCGGACGGTATAGTTCCATGTCAGTGCAAACTAAAATTGGTGGTTGAAAGACTCCTTTTTCCGGCTACTTTTTGAAATTTTTTTTGGTTTTTTTGGGGGGTCATGCCGGTTTGGGCTCATGCTGCGTTCCAGGACAGGGATATTCAATGTCCAGTTCAAGTAACATGATGGTTCAAATCATAGCTGCATTCTGTCAATTTTTATTTGTGGGTGATGCAGGTTTATGGGTCAGGTGTGGTAAACTCAGGATAGTAAATGGTCTGTGACTTTTTTTTCTGTGGACTTTTATACCTAGTGTGTTGACTACGATGTAGCACGTATCCATTTGACTGTTGTGGATGTTAATTTAGCTTCTCCAGGCCTTGTTATGGGTTGTTGTAATACATGAAAGTGGGTTGTTGCTCTCCGTAGACGCTTTAATGGTTCATCGCGCTCATATTCGATGCTCACTATCGAATGAACCTTATCGATGTAGCGCGCGACTATCGACTATCTGATCGATCTCAGATAGCCAACGCAAATCGCTCAACACTAATAGTGACCCCAGTCAGAGCCTTCTATTGTGTGGAAAAATACTCCTGTTGTACACCTCCACTGGATGGCTCACAGATAATATACACAGAGCCTAGAACCTATTAGAAACTCCACTACCTTATATAACCTTAGACTGAAAACTTTCCTCGTTATAAGGATAATGAAACTTACCTTTCTGTCAAAATAACCTCATTAAGGTGATCAACGAAAACTGATTGGAGCGAGAGGAAACATCTTTCTACATGAGTAAAAATGGAGCCGCGGAACTGGCAGAAAGTTTTCCACTGACTGCCAACTTCACTGTTTTAATTAGGCCTCATTACTATGAGTTTTTCCCCTTGCACTTACAGTTGTGCGGTACATTTTAAAAGGCTCAGCCATCAACACATTTGGTTTCCCTAAAAGTAGTCTAAAATGAGTTAATTACCACTGTTGGCACATCAACAGGTGTCTAGCAGGTGTTTAGAGGCTTACATCTTTTCTTTCGACTTCCGGGTTATCATTTTGTACAGCATTTTCTTGTTATGTTATTCAGGAGCATTCATGCATTACACACCTGGAACGTCAACCTCCAAGCCTTAATCGAAATCATAACGACGGTAGTAATCAACGCTATCGACTTTTTAACATTATTTGAAGATGAAGCTGAGCTGGGAAAAAAAGGAGGCCAAGTCATTTATTACAACTTTGTCTTGCCAGGCACTAAGATATTTGAGGAGTTCTCAGCTTTATCTAAGTTTAGCAATTTGCTATTTTCCATGTAATGACTAACCTTATTTTGTCTTTGGAATAAGTTTCATGTGTAAAGTGAAACTTATTTTACATATTACTTGTACACTACAACGTTCCAAAAGACATTTGCTAATCTATTTATAAATTGTCATGACGCAAATAATTTTCTATCTGCATTGGAGTTCACAACTTACACCATCGGTACAGAACAATTATTATGTCACAGCTACTATTTATAGTCTACATTGTTGGCACATGGGACAGCAACGTATGCTGGGACGTAACAATAGGTCCTGGGTAGGTTGTCAAGGTTGTCTGGAGACTATCGCGGTGGTCCCACAGATGCTTAATTGTGTTCTACTCTAGGAAATAAGGAGCCAGGTTAGTACTTGGAAGTCTTCCAAACAATATTAGAGATTTCTTGCCATTTGAAAGTACACTATCTTGCTGGAAGATCCCATCCACGCTGGGAGGTTAATTTCTCAGAGTGTTTGGTTAATATGTGATCTGTAAAGGATGACTAAATTGGTTTAGGAGTGCATTTTCACTGATGGAGTTGGGCCAAGAGAATGCCATAAAACATTCCCCAGCACCATAACACTGACCACCACAGTTGTGTTCTTCAGCGCAACGGTTGTGGGATCAAGCAGCAAAAATGTGATTTACTAGAGAAGGCAACCGTTTGCCCTTAAAAATGAAGCCATTTCTGCTGATGCAACTTCGGTAGCAGAGGTGCTGTGACTCCTTTAAGTGTCTGCTTTGGAGACCAAATACAAAGTAAAGAGTTTGGTGAACATCTAATTTTAGACACAAGTCTGATAGCCGCTTGGTTCATTTTGGTGGTGAGCTGCTCCATTGAAGCATGGCTGTCTGCTCTTTGCATAAACTTCAATAGCAAGGTGTTTCACCTCGTCAATTCAAAGTTGGGAACGTTCGTGTTTAAAGGGACATCTCTGCTCATTGCCTGTACAATAGGCTTCTTATAGGTTACTGCAGCAGTGTATCTCATAGTTTTAGCCTAGCTTATTATTTGACTATTCTTATTGTCAGCTGCCTACCCTGACCTGTGGCTTATACTCCAACTGCCCTGAGATATGGTCTACTTTACATGGCGACTGTACCTGCCCTGGCCTACAGCTTTTTTACCATTTCTTCAGCCTGATTCTATTGTACTGCAATTGTGCTTGTCATGCTGTTTTAATGGTAACAGGACTTGAGGTGTAATTTATCTGGAAATCCCTGCCTGAAGTCCAGATCACTGTAGAGGGGTTAAAGGGTGAAGACATTACTCTTCAACTTTTATGGCAATTCCATAGCGACTCAGTGGATTCACCTTTGCCTGCAGATACATTTTGTTGCTCTTTTAATACACCCAGAGAAACATCTCCTGATGTCTGTTATAGATTATACTTGTATTTCCTGTAAAATAACAATTTTGGAGCATCTTCTCTTATAACTTTGTGATGTGCTATTACTCTGTTATTCTTTCTGAAAAAATCATTACCAACTAACAACCTGTCAGGTGGATGTTGCTAATTGGAGGTTTAGCCCTGCACGGTCTGACATCATCTAATCAGTGCTGACGGTCAGTGTGTGCAGGACACGCCCCTTTCAAGACTGGATTGGTAACGCCCATCTGACAGATTTAGTTATATATTTCTAAATGGAATAACAGAGGAACTGGACAATCAGTTATAAAAGAAGCTCCAGAATTCTTATTTCATGACTAATGCAGGTATTTACTTACACAGACATAACACAGGTCCTCTTTCCACCAGATTAACAATATCTTGGAGCTGCATTTGCTTCATCTAATTTTTGCAGCTTTATCCTTTGCATAACAATCATTTAAACTTTAATCCTGTCTCAGGTGTTATACAGCTGTTCGGGTCACATACACTAATCCTGAAATGGTTTGTCCATACCTACTTTAATATATTTAGTCCAGGACAACCACTAAGATTAAGATTCAGTGGGATTAAACAATCAGATTTTGTACAAAAGGTAACGTTCTTGTGAATATGGTGAGAACAAATACATGTAATAGTTTCAATGACCTGTACCCATTCTTTAATTGAAACATCTCCTTTAAGAAGTGCTCTTTTGCTCCCATACTATAAAATGGCTTTTTCCTCTCTCAAACATCCGTGTAAACATCCTCCATACTGTATGATTGAATCGAGTATGGTGATAGTGGGTGGTCCAAGATAAGCATGTAAATCACTTAATAACTGTTTGAGATCAATTAACTCAATTCTTTCAGTATGCAAAATAGTCTTTTAATTATTACAGAACAAATTTAGCAGAAGTAATCATACATAATTTCTGCAACACACCCTGGCAAGGCGTCAAACAATATATTAGTGCCAAATTGTATTTTTAATGATTAGATTGTACCTCAATAGAATATTTTATGGAGCCAATAATTTCTTGCATTTCATCTAAAGAAACAATTAGCTATTTATGATTTTCTATAACGATATAACAAAACATCCAAACATCAACGTGCCATCTTACCATTTCATCTCCAGCTCTGCTAGATGACTTTCCTTAATAAGTGGCCCATTTTGGTTTAGATGGTGTGCTATATAATTACAATTCTGCCTATGTAATAACATAATCTACACATTTTGAGTACAGCATGAATCTCTTATATGGAGATCACCATGGGTTTAAATAAACAACTGGTGAACCATACAGTGGAAACCAGTATAGAAGGACTCCATGAACCTATACCAGTACCATATAGAAATTTACTAAAACTCTAAAAGTATTTTGTTTTTCAGATGTCTTTACTGACAGCTGATCTATTTGCACTGAGCTTGTACTTGGCAGAGAACCCTCTTAGCTCCATATTATGGAAACATAGGCACGTCAAGTGCTGCCATATACTGCCTCCATACAGCACCAATTGTGAAGAAATTCTCCTCCCGAAACGTTATAATAGTAAATGGCATGTTTTTTTCTGTCTTTGATTTAAAGGGTATTATAATAACTAGCTCTCGCTTTTAGTCATTGGGTGCCAGACCCTGGTGGTAATTATCTCAATACATCTGCAATGACGACTAATCAGAAAATAAAGGTAATTGGCACACCACTTGTTGATGCAGCAAAAACAACCAAACAAACTTTATTGAATATTTCTCATGACGTTGCTTGTACCATTTGTTGCAGTTTGTGGTAGTAAGGGTATGTTCACACGGTTCAAATTGGGGCGCATTTTGCCGCGTATTTCGCGGTGTACTGCGCTCTAATACGCGCGAAATGTGCCCCAATCGTTACGGTAATCCACAGTTCTCATAGAGAACTATGGATTACGCCTCTTCTCCCTGGGCGTACAATACGACGCGCGTGGAGATAAGTGACATGTCATTTATTCACGGCGTTTACGCGCCGTGAGCAGTCTACAGGGACGGCGGGCTACCGCCCCCCCCCTCCCGTTCTGCATCGCGGGAGTATGCGCCGATCAGCGCAAGCTTCCGAACCCCCAGCGTAATTGCGGGCCGTACTGTACGCCCTGCAATTAGCCTTGTGAACTTAGTCTAACAGTAATTTATAAATATATCAGTTGTGAAGGTTGTAGCAATGTTTTGGGTGAGCAACCCTTCTGACCCACTATCATTTTGCAAGCAGGTGGCATTCCCTCCTCCTGGTTAATTTCCCTAACTGCTGTCATGGTAGGATGTTATTTACGGCCTCCTACTATTCACTGAAATATGAAGCCTGAAGAAGAGCTGTTCACCCGAAACGTTGCTACAATCACCACAACTACTATATATATAAACTATTGTTATTACCACAATCTGCAACTGATGGTGTAAACTATGTAACATGGATTAATAAATAAAATAAAATATATTCATGCTGCATCAAAAAGTGGTGTGCCAACTACCCTTTTTTCTGACCAGTTTTGATTTAAGGGGGTCTCCCTTTCTCAGAACCTGCTCTCTCCTTCAGCTTCAGGCTTCTTCCTGTGTGGGCATTTCTTCAGCAGTGACTGACATTTCTGCTTTACAAGCCATACCCCTATTTACAAACCCCACCCACTTTATGGAGGTCCCACCTCTTTCTACTGACCCTGTTCACATCCATAAATCAGATTTCACACGTGAAAAATAAACAAAAACATTTTTATGTTAATATTCTAAGAGCCATAACTTTTTACTTCTGCTGATGAAGCTTGCGGGGAGGGGCATTGTTATTTTTGTTTAAATTTTTTTTGAGAAAAAGTCCCCTCCCCTTGTGTAACTTGTTGGGAAACTTTAGGAGTTTTTTGAAAAAAATTTTTTAAATCCCTGGCTTGGCAAAGTCTGATGAAAAAAGGGAATGCAATTCTCTCATTTTTATTTTTGTGTGTAGTTCCCCTGTGAAATTACAAAAAAATTTAAAATTTTTTAACCAAAATTAAACCCCTTTAAAGGGCCCGCAAAACCTTTTTTGTTTTTTATTTTCCCAAAAATTTAAAGTGTTTTTATTGGGGAAAACTTTTTTTTCCCTTTCTTTTTTAAATTTTTAAATTTTTGTGTTAAAATTTATATATTTTTTTTTTTTGTTAAAACTTTTTTTCTTTTTTTTGTTATTTCTTTTTGGAAAACTAGAAAAATGTAAATTGATCCCCTTTTTAAAATTTACATATACCCACAAAATTTTTAATATTTTTACTATCCCCTTTCAGCCCAAACTTTTGGGACTTTGGGTTTTTTGAATTGTGGTTTTAAAAAAAAAAAAAAAATTAAAAAAAAGGAAAATTAAACTGGTCTGGAAAAAAAAATTTATGGAAACCCTTTGAAAAAGTTTTAAAAAATAACTTTAATTGGACGTATTAAACTACTATATGTCCTTAATTAGTTTAAAAGGTTTTTTTAAAATTTGGTGATAAATCATTTTTTCATATTTAAAGTGAAAAAACTTAGTCACTGTTCTTTTTTGGTTTTCCATTGTGTGTACCCCCAAAAACAGGGACCTTGGGAAATTTTAAAAAATTTTAAGAAGTTTAAGGTTTTATTTTGACGTAGCCACCCCCTGGAAAAGGCTGCAAGAAAAAAAGGGTTTGAAAATTTAAAAATTTAAAAATATAAAACAGTAACCCAAGAAAACCCAGAATAATTTTCAAGAAAAATTAGAGGTGAACTTAAAAGGTAAAGGGGTTAAACCCAAATGTAATAAACCCATCCATCTTTGTATTTGCCAAAATGGATTTGGGGGGGAAAAAATGCCCGGGGGAGAAACATGAGAAAACACTTGTTTAAAAGAAAAATCAAAAAAAAGGTGAGACTGAAAATTTTACCAAAAAGAATATTGAAAAAGTAAAACAGTTTTCTGGAAAGAATGTCCTTTGGAAAATTTTTAGCCCCAAAAACTAAAACTTTTTGGGTTAGGTCACCATTTTCTTTTTTTCCAACAGATGCAAAATTAAGCAAACAAAGAAAAGAGCATTGTAACTACTGTAAAACATGAAGGAGGTTTGCTTATGTTTTGGGGCTGTATATGACATCTGTGAAGGATACAATAAAATTAAAGGGCCCCATAAAAGGAAATTCGGGAAGCAAAATTCTGCTCTTTTGTCAGAAAGTTTGGTCTCAGTAAACAGGCAGGGATTTTTTCCAAAAAGACCAGTTTGAAAACATCCAAGAATGGCTAGGAGCAAAGCATTCTATTATTCTGAAGTGGCTTCTATAAATCCTGATCTTTTTTCTTGTAGAACATCTGGAAAGGACCCAAAAAATTTTCGTGGGGGTTTGGGCACCTTCAAAACCTGAACAGCGGAGCAGTTTATTCATCGGGAGGTGGGCCCAAAGAATACCTGTGGACGGGTGAAAAAAAATTTTCATTTAGAGTCGTCTTTGAAGAAGGCTCATTTTCAGAAAAAATGTAGGGGGGCTTTGGCCCTTTAGCAAGAAGAGCCAACTTAATTTTTTATTAGTAATGAAAAAGAAAACCAACTTTAAACAAACCCTGGGGGGTTTTTGGTATTGTACAACTTTTGGGGATGACAAAACCCCTACTGCAGGCAATAGTTTTTCCCCAATGATCAAAAACCAATTTGCTGGGGGGAAGTGACATCGCCCCCCCTTTTTGGATGCTAGATAGGGAAAACCAAAGGGAAATGGGGAAAAAGGGAAGGTGATGCCAACTTTCCCCCACAGCAATCGAGTTAAAATGATGGGAAAAGCTGTGCCTGCTGTGGGGATGTAGAGCACATACATAAAATTTTTATTAAAGCCAAATTATAAAATTTTTTACTGTTTTTACCCCTTTCTATGGGGAATGAGGAAAACCCCAAACCTTTTACAAACTGAAAGCGCACGGTTTTAAACAATGAAAGCCTGCTGTAGGAAACCGGAGAAGTGAAGGGGAGCAGAGAGCAGGGGTTTGGATTTCCCCCGTGTCGAGAATGAGGGATGGAAGAGTGTACGGGGCGGGCTTTTGCTGGGAGGTTTTAAGTGGTGGTCCTAGATTGTAACTGCAATGGATTCTTGGACTTATGGGGAAACCCATAACCCCCCTGTGCAAAATTTGGGAAAGTAAAACGGGGTGTATGAAAATTTGCTGAAAAAAACTATTTGACCCCTTCCCCCCAAGCAGGAATTTTCCCACTGATCTTTATAGATAAAATAAGGAGGAAAAAGAAAAGAAATCTGAAGGGTAGTGGAATATTTTTACTTTTCCATTTTTAAATGTTTTTTAAAAATTGTTCCCCCTAAAATTCCTTAAAACCCCCCGGAAAACCCCCTTTTAAAAGGTACCTTTCCCTTTTTTTGATTTTTTTCCTTAGTTTTTTTTTTTTAAATTTTCCAAGTTAAAAAAATTTTTAAAAACCCTTTGTAGGGTTTTTCTTTAGTTTTTCCAGTAAATAAAACATTTTGCCAGTATCAAGTTGTTTCATGACCTTTTGTGGGTTTTCGTTTTTTAAACTTTGGTCCCAAAACACTTTTGTCCATGTCCCAATTTTATATAAAATATATATACAGTCCCAAAAAAAGTCCAGGGCCCCCTGAAAAAGAAAAAAATTTAAAGAAGGGTGTTTTTTCCTCCCATGCCCCCTAAAATTTGGGACTTTTCCCCCCCCTTTAGGAAATTTCGAAATTTTGGGTGGCATGGGGGAAAAAACCCCTTCAAAATTTTTTAAATTTTTGGAGTGCCGTGGATTTTTTTGGGGGGGACTTTTAAAACCTTTGAGGGCCCCTTTTGGGATGGGGGTTTTGCGCTGTGGCACCATCTTTTTCTTTTTTGAAAAAGGAAATTTGCTGCTTTTTTTCGGGGATTTTATATTTTTTGTTACCCACACAAAATTAGCAAAAAACTAAAAAAAAACAGATAATGCGCCTTTGTTATCAGGGCAAAAGGTGTTATTCTATTTTTTTCCAATGCTTTTCAAGATTTTTGTTTAAAGATGAAGCAATAACACAAAAAGCCCATGATATCAGGGTAAGCAAAGATTTTGGCTACTTCTGTAAAATATATTTTATAAATATATATTTATAATATCTTAAAAATTTAAAAGGGCTGAAGGGGTAACCAAAACCCAAAACCCAAATAGACCATATTTAACTCTTGATGGCTGGACTATGAGATTTAACCCCAGTATGAGGAACTAACCCCCTTTCATTTGGGAAAGAAAAAACCCGGGTTTGCAGGTAACTAAATTAAAAAGCAAGAGCTCACCCCCCATCAACTAGGGGGAAACCTGAAGATAAAAAAACTAAAATATTAAGTAAGTACTAATACAATTTGTAGTGACTCCAAATATGAGGAACCTTGACTTGGGTTTGCGGCTTGTAAAATTTTAAATTTAACACTGCAAAAATAAAATAATACCCCCTACTTGATATTTCCCCACTATTTATTTTTTTCCCCAAAGAATGGGGGGCAGGGGGTTTTCTGTATTTTTTTGGTTTGGGAAAACCTAATTTTTGGGGTTGTCACCCCCCCAATCGAATAGTAGAGGAGTCTTGGGTTTGTAACCCAGAAAGGGTGAACCCCCCAATATCTGTATAAATGGCAACATTTGTATCCCCTTTAAACTATGTGCAATTTTTTAATACCACCCAACCCCCCCCCTTCAGGGCCATAAAAGGGTTTGTGAGTAAATTTTCTTATCAGTACTTTTCCCAATTGAGCAAATCCCCCCCTGTTTTATATTTTTGTTTTTTTTTTTTAAAAATTACTGGGGGGTGAACTGGTCCCTACTTAATTTTGCAGTTTTTTTTTATTCAGTTCCCTTTCCCTAGGGAGGGGGTTTTGTGTGCTTCTCCCAAAATAGTTATCGCCCCGTTTTTTTTTTAACCCCAAAGTAACCTGGGCCTGTGTTTTTTCTCCTACGGGGTTTCCAGTCTTTTGCCCAGCCATTGGTTTGAAAAGTAGGGCCTTGTGGTTGTGTTTTTTTTTAAATAGTAAAGTATTCTAATCTATAATTTTTTTCCTTTTTTTTTAAAGGGAAGGGCCCGGTGAGAAAATGCAAAAAAATTAAATACATTTTTTTTTTAAAAAAATAAACCAACTTTTAAAGCTACAAAACAATATCTTTGATCAATTTCATTTTTTTCTTTTTAATATTGAACGGGGGGATTGGGGAGCCAAATTTGTAAAGGGGGTCTTTAGGGAAATCATTGTTTGGGAAAAGTAAAGTTTAAAAAAAAACTCTAAATCCAATAGGGAAGGGAAAACCCTGACCTTTTAAAAACTTAAAATTTTTTTCTTCTGGAAATAAGTATTTCCCCTTCCTATTGACCTTTTTCCCAAGACAGAGTCCCACAACCCCTTGAAAAAAAAAGAGGATTTGCCAAAAAATTAAAAAGGCCCTTTTATTTATTTTCCCTTTTTTGCTTCTTTGAAACCATAGAAACAGTGTGAGTTCGACGTCACAAATTTAAGATTAACTTTTGGGCCAAGAGGGGTTTTAAACAAAAAATTTCAAGAAGTTTTTAGTCTGGAAAACTTCCTAGGGTCATAGCACTCCCAAACCCATTCCCCCAAAGGTATTTTATGGCGGTGACAGTCATTTTCCTCTTGTCATGGATTTTCCTGCAGAGAAAATTTAATTTCAAATTTTTTAAAGGGAACAGTCATTATGTGTTTTCAGTGAAACAGCCCGATAAAAATGTTTTTACCGATGTGAAAAATTTTCACTTGACTTTTCCCCTGGCCAAAATGTTTGAAACGATTTTTTTTAAATGTATTTCATGAAAACAAATTTTCCTTTTGTAAATTTTCCCATGCTGTATTTTTGGGGAATGTGTAATAAAAGAAAAGTATAAGGGGATATATTTACCTTTGTCACTGAACTGTGCACTATGTAATCTCCTAACATAAACATATTATAGGATTTCAGGGCCCCACAGAGCCTCTTTTTGTTCTTTAAAACCGGGGAAATTTTAAAAAAAATACATGCATCCCCATGTTTCCCCCTGTGTCAAAAATTTTATATTGTTTTTTTTGTTGGACCCCAAAAAGTACTCCCTTTTTTTACAAGGGAATTTTATTGTTTTTTTGGGGCCCCAATTTAAATTTGTTTGTCATTTTTAGTGTTGCTCCAATGGGGCCCTATTCAGTTAAACAGGTTCAACCGAACTTTTGAAAAAAAAATTAAGACGTCCCGAACCAGAATTTTTTTTTCTATTCCTGCCCCTAAAAAAAAAAAAAAAAAAAAAAAAATGTAAGTTAGGAGGGGGTTGTTTTGGGATTTTTGGGTTTAAACTTACTGGTACTGCTCCCATTGCTGTCTAACCTCCGGTCTTTTTCCTCGTCTCACAAAACCTTCTGTTACTTGAACATAGGCCCAATGTTTTTTAAACGAAAATGTTGCCCGTGTCTGGTTAACATCATTTCCTTTTACTTAAAAACAAAAGGCTGTCTCGATAGTCTCAGGGCCCTATACAACCAAAGGGTCTCTCCTCACCTCCCCCCACCAATTATCAGTTCCTTCTTTGCACCTAATCTTCAGGCTCCTTTTTTTACTTAAATTTGGCCTGGGTCCCTGACTGGAGTACTGCCAGTACTGCCCCAATGGAAGCTTTGATTCAACACAGGCCCAATGTTATGGTAACCGGAATTTAGGTCAAAAGTCATACCCATTGTCTTTTCCTATTACTTTTACATAGGCCTAGTGTTAGTGTTAGTGTCAACTTAACTTTTATTATGGTGCTTTTACTACCAACTCAATATATTAAAATAGATCGGCATTAGCTATGCTGTTAACCCTAGATTCTGATAATTGTCAGTCTGTCCTATAATGCCTGCAGTAACCTAGGATTGCACTCTGCATTAAACCTAAAATAATATCACTGCCCCTCAGGGCTATTTTAATATATTGAATGGGTTTAGTAAAACCCTAAAAAAGTTTAAGTTTTAGTTTGAGACGAGTTAGGATGGTGATTGGTAAAATGATGGTAATTAATTGCCTTTGGCAGATTGTATTTTGACTTAGCTACCATCCAATCACTAATGAGGAATATTGGATTATAGTGCTAGTGTCAGATACTAGGTCCAATGTCACTTATGGTTACCATAGCATTGGGCCTATGTTGAAGGAAGTAATAGGGAGAAGCATTGGACTGGATGTTGCACCAGGATTTAGTCCACAACAGGAGTGTCCTCTACCCATAAGTTAACCGATGAAACAATTAAACAACCCTAATGCAGCTTATATCTGAGTTATCAAATATTCTGTTTTATCAAATGGACATGAAGGGCAACATGTATGAACGGGTCAGCACCAGAAGTCTGGCGTCTTTTCAGCCCGGACACTAGCGCAGCCCTGTTCACTATAGTTTTAATCAGACGCACTCCAATATTAGGTGCATTATAAAGCCCCCGAGGCACTTTGTAATGCGCCTGAGATCAGAGGGCGTGCTGGAGGCGTGTCGCACTACAACCGTTCAAAGCTAAACATGTATGCCTTTCCATCGGCAAATCCAGGCGAATTACTGCTGGAACAGGTAGAGCACTTTAAAAGTGGATTACCTGAGCCTGAAGTGTCGCTTTGTAGCTAGGAAGCGCTAAATCTATGACCCGGTGTAGAACAGGTTCATAGATTCAGGCACATTCTATGCTACAAACGCCTGGGCGCCAAAAATCATACATGTCGCCAAAAGTGTACAAATATTACTTTTGAGTGGTAGAGAATCTAAAGGAAGCTTAATGAGCAGTGCCAAGGAGTCGGCTTGTAGCTACAAACCGGACTCAGTGAATGGGGAGACGGCCATGCTTGCGCAGCACTCTCTCATTCATTTCTATGGAAGTTCCAAACATAGCTGAGTAAGTATGGTCCCTTACCACCACAACCAGTTTTGGCCTCCCTGACAAAGCCCCATTTTTTAAATCTGATATGTGTGACTTTATGTGGGGATAACTTTTTAACACTTTTACCTATCCGTATGATTCAGAAACTGTTTTCTTGTGACACATTTGTGCTTTAAGTTAATAAGAAATTCTGGTAAAAATCCTTTATTTGTGAAAAATATCATGAAAAAGTAAAAAGAGAATTGTGTGTAAGACAGCCTGTATGTTAGCTACCTTCATAAATATCTCCATCTAAGAAACTACACCCCTTAAAGTATTTAAAACAGTGTTTAGGAAGTTTATTAACCCATTATAGATATCTCATATGTGACCCCAGTGTGCTATTTGGCTCAACCACAAGCCTCAGAACAGGAAGAGCACCTACTGGGCTTTAATTTTCCTTATGATTTTCTTTAGGCACCATTAGAGGTTTGCAGACACCCATAGGTACCAAAACTTAATAAACACCCCTAAAAAGACCTCATATTGGAAACTACACGACTTAAGGAATATATCCAGGGGTGCAGTGAGTATATTGACCCCACAGATCTTTCACACAGTTTTTTAGTGTAAGGTTGTGAAAATGAAAACAAATTTTTTCCAACAATCTGCAATTTTATATGAAAATGTTTCATTTTTACAAGCAATCCGGGAATAAAAAGCAAACCAAAATGTATTTTGCAATTTCTGCAATACCCTACATGTGGGTTTAAACTGCTGTTTGGGCGCATGGCAGGACGTACAAATGAGGGACCACTATTTGGCTTTTGGAATGCAGATTTTGGTGTGTGTCATGTCACATCTGCAAAGCCCTCAAAGTAGCAGAACTGGTGAAAGAAGTCATCCCATCTTGGATTCAACAGCTGGATCTCATCTAGGGGTGCATTGTGCATTTTGGGCACACAGGTGTTCTATAGTTTTTTTAGCATTGGGCCACGAAAATGGGGGGGGGAGGCAGTTTCATCATTGTTTTTGGCTTCAATTTTACAGCATTCGCCGTGCAGTTTTAATGACCAGATAAGTTTCCTATGTGGGTCAGTACACTTACAATGATATCAAGTTTATATGTTTTTTTATGTTTTATTACTTTTACACAATAGAAATGCATTTGTAAAAAAATTAAGTTTTTGTGACAGCAATAACTTTTTCCATATTTTTTTATATGGAGCTGATTAAGGGCTTGTTTTTTGATGGATGAGTTAACATTTTATTGGTACCATTATGGGGTGCATATGATGCTTTGATCGCTTTTTATTATGGTGTTGCTTTTTCATTTTTATTTCCACCATGCGGTATAAATGGCATCCTAGCTTTACTCAGCAGGTAGATACCATTACAATACCCAATTTGTATAATTTTTTATGTTTTACTGCTTTTACACAATAAAAGCACTTTAATTCAAAAAGGAAAACACATTTTTGCATCGCCATAGTCTGAGGGCCTTAACTTTTTTTTATTTTAATGTGTAAAAGCTTATTGTTGCAGGATGAGTTGAATGTTTTTATTGGTATCATTTATAGGGTGACGAGACTTTTTGATCGCTTTCAAATCTGATTTTTGGAAGGCAGGGTGAAGAAAATACTGCAATCCCAGTAGTGTTTTTTTTTTTTATTTTTAACAGCATGCAGTATACCTGACATATTAATTTTACTCTGTGGGTTGATACCATTATAGCGATACACAATTTATATAATTTTTTTTGTTGAAGCCCTTTTAAAAAAGTGTTTTTATTGTGTAAAACAATATTTATGCATCACTATCTTCTGATAGCTATAACTGTTTTATGTTTTCCATATGCAGAGATGTATAAGGGCTTTTTTTGCGGGATGAACTGACATTTTCATTGATACCACTTTGGTGTTTATATGTCTTTTTGACCGCTTTTTATTCTACTTTATGTGCTGCGGGATGAATGAAAATCGCAATTCTGTCACTTTTTTTTTTTATAGTTCAGTAAAATCGTTGCCTGGCACACTAAATTCAGAAAAAAGATAAGTGCTGGGTATATAGGATATTTAAATCCTCCACAATCAGATATAAATATATATCCGCACAGAAAAAAATGCGTTTTCAAAAATTGTATTTATAGTTTTTATGTGCTTCGTGATTTATATTTTATATTTTCATGCGGTGATACAAAAACATAAAACTTGAAGATGGAAAGGCGACTACATGAACGTTTTAAGTCGCTTTAAAGACCTTTATCAAATACGTCGCTCTATGGTACACTGGTTATAGGCGAAAGCAGCAACATTGAACCGCATGGCACCTATCGGAAAATAAGATAAATTTCAAGACCAGCCGAAGCTTGGGAACATGTACAGATGACAGCCATTTTTTTATGACTTTCATCTTGCAGGTTAAATAATATGACACATTTTTATACCAGGTTGTTACACACATGGTGATACCAAATATGCATAATTGATGAAAAGGGCGGTGTATGAGTTTTTATTTTACAATGGATACAGTACTGCTGTTCATGGCAATGCCCATTACTATGCTCGCATAGTGACGTCACGGGCAGCCTGGAAGGTTTTATTAGATGCGATCACGATAGTGCCGATGGAGATAGAGGGAGCTCTCTCCCTCTGTCTTTCCTTTAGCTGCTGTGATTGGGATTAATTGGTTTCTATGATTTCCTGCATACCTGAGAGACGTCTGTTATCTGATTAGCTGAGAGCAGAGAGCACCGAGTGACATGACCCCACTAATGGACTGAGATTGAAGCAAACTAGAGGGCCTGTAATGCCACATTCAGAAGATTGGAAACATTTTTCAATGTTGCTCAACAGAATGTGTCGCAAAAATAGTGCACTAATCCATGCCATTTTCAAGGTGGCAAGGTTGAGGCAAAATTTTTGTCACTTTTTTGGTGCATAATTGTGTCTTACAATGGGACACATTTGTAAAGTGCTGTGAGACACTGTAGCATATTGACGAATGCTACACTAACCTAATGAGACGTACCACTGCCTAGTCTGAGTCAGTTTTTTTTTTTATATAAACATAATTTTTATTCAAAGTTTGAAATATATAAACAGAATTGGGCATAAGAGAAACAAGGTAGTGTCAGCTTACAACATACAAAGCATACAAAATATATCCGTCATCATAGGAATAAAAAAGTAACAGTCACAATAGGACTAACACAACTATGAGGTAGAGCTGAGACTCTATGTACTGGTAAATAATACAATGCAACCCCCCCCCCCAAAAAAAAAAGAAAAAAAAAGTCAAGCACAAAACCAAAATAAACCATAACTATACCCTGGCACTTGGGTCAAATTAATACACTAAATCTGTTTAACCAGGCGGGTTACTACAGGGCTGCTCTAGAATCCGAGATGAGATATGCTACAGTGAGCGTCACGGCTCCTTGGCTGGAGGTCGGATGGGAACCATAGGTCTGAGTCAGTTTTAATACATCTAGTCCAATAGGTTTCTCTGTGTCCATAATGATCTATTCTATAGAAAGATCATGTTATTTAATCCGCCGCAAAAAGAACAATACAAATCGTACCAGAACTGCATTTCTTTGTTCATCTGGGTTCCTAAATAAAACAGAATAAAAAGCATACTTCACAACTGTCTTTGAACCTCCAGGAAACTCTTGGGAAAGGGGAGTCCTCATGGAAGAGTCGAGGCTTCTCCTACACTGCAGAGATAATGTATGAGACACTGCCCTGATGCTCGGTTACATGCAGACGGGCTTTGCCACAGGTAGACAACACACTCCAGGTGTGGCTGCGGAAGCAGCATTTCTGTGCAAAACCTTTCCCTGCGTAATAGTTCAGAGTACAAACCACTGGTCACTCTTGGCCTCACAGCACCCAGTTTCTTGTATGCAGCTTCTAACCTGTATCACTATATACGCTCAGCAAGTGTATTTTGCACATAATTTGGTGTGTAATATTTGCCAAAATACACCGCATATGCTTTGAGCAATGTTCACATACACCACTCATTGAGTGGAGTGTAAAACCATTGCGGTTATGCAGAGAACAATGATTTTTGGCACGTATTTTTCAGCGCCGTAAAAAAATTCACATGGCTGAGAAATACAAAGAGTATAGGAGGCAGAAATCTGCCTGGGGCCAGTGCTCGTCGTTTTCTCATTGAAATTACGCACTTGCAAGAGCGTAATGTCAAGAAGTAAACAAACGAGGTTTTTATTGTGCAAAAGGTACGCCCCGGCAATGTGAACTTGCACTAATAAAGGAAAGCTGAATGACTGCTGTACTGATGTGATGTCACACAGTTTTCTCCCGGCTGGCTGAAAAGCTGGGTGATACCACGTCCACCCCCACAGCAGTCAATCAGTTTTACTATCATAGAAAAGCTGTACAATGGGGATGTCAAAAAGGGGACATGGTTAATTCCAAAAACTTTGCATTGGCCATTATTATTTTATTATTTTTATTATTATTATTATTATTTATTTTAGAGCGCCCTTGGTTCCAGAACACTGTACATTTGAGGCGCGTACATAAATAACATTGGCCAAACAATTACAAAGTGACAATAAGTAACTACCAACTAGTACAGAGGGAGAGAGGGCCCTGCCCATGAGGGCTTAGGCCCGGTTCACACGGCTTATTGGCGGCGTAATTACGGGACGGATTTCGCCCCGCAATTACGCCGGCTCCGTGCAGCGGGGGTGGGGGGCCCCATAGACCTGCATTATTCACGGCGCGTATCCCACCGGGATAATGTGCATGTCACTTTCTCCCCGCCCGGCGGATTCGCCGAGCGGCTAGAAGAGACGGAATCCATAGTTCTCTATGAGAACTATGGATTACCGTAATGGCAGGCACGGATTCCAGCTGTATTGCAGCGCAGTACGGCGCGCAATATGGCTGGATCCGTGCCTGAAATAAGCCGTGTGAACGGCCCCTTAGAGTCTACAGGGAAGGAGTGATGAGACAGAAGGTGAGGGGCAGACATGTTTGTGGGGTGGAGCAGTGCAACACGGTTAATGCTGGTCATAGGCAATCCTGAAGAGATAGGTTTGCGGGTTATTTTTGAGGCTGGTGAGAGTGGGAGAAAGTCTGAGGTGTTGAGGGAGTGAGTTCCAGAGTGTGGAGGAAGCACGGGAGAAGTCTTGGAGCCGGTTATGTGAAGAGCTGATAAGAGAAGAGCAGATAATAAGGTCCTGTGAAGAGCGAAGGTTGCGTAAGGGGAGAGATCTGGAGATTAAGGCAGAGATTTATGGAGGGGAGAGGTTATGGAGAGCCTTGTAGGTCAAGGTTTCTAACTTGAACTGGATTCGCTGGGCAATGGAAAGCCAGTGAAGGTATTGGCAGAGGGTAGAGGCAAAGGAGTAGTGAGGAGAGAGGTGACTCAGGCGGGCTGCATAGTTGAGGATGGTTTGGAGGGGAGTGAGGGTGCTAGATGGGAGGCCACAGAGAAGAATGTTGCAATAGTCTAGGCGGGAAATAACAAGGGCATGGACAACCATTTTTTTGCTCACAAAGTTAAGGAATGAGCGGATTCGGGAGATATTTTTCAGGTGGAGGCGGCAGGCAGAGGTGAGTGCTTGGATGTGGAAGCCCACTTTTTTTGTAAATTATTTTGCTATGTTATATTTATCATTGCTAATAACAATGTTTATATCTTCCGCATCTTTATAGCTGTTAATACAGAACCACGTGTGGTGGTCACAAACCCCTGAAAGGCCATATGACTGGTCTATATAATAATGGGATTAAGGACCGTTTCCTGAGCACTTCTGTCTCAGAGTTAAGGAATTTTATACATAGTACATTAAAATTAAGAAAAAACACTGAAAGCATTAGCATCTGAGCTTCCATTGGAACGCTAATACATTCAGCGAGTAAAGCTATGGTGAGGCATGTCTGCTGCTAATGGATTTTAAATAACAAGGAAGAAAACCTTGCTTTTGCTACACCTAGGCGTGCAGATGTTTCCAGCACATATATTTGTTGTTTTTCTAACACAGCAGAGGAGGGAAGGTTATTTGCATTTCTAGTCTACAGCCTTTAACTGAAATGACATATGTGCAGTACTTCAGCAGGCAGATGTCAAGACTAAATTATAGCCCAGGAATGCTATCAATTGAGAGCTCTGAAATATCTGTCGTAACTGTTCACCCTGCAATGCTCAGACAAGGAGATGTTTTAAATAAAAACATATTGCTTTAGCATCTCACAGTTAACTCTTGAAGTGACGCCAGATGAGGAATGTGTAAGTGATAACGTGTAAAACCAATCCATCTCTAACGCTTAGAAACTTCTAGCAATTCAACTAATCTTTGATCTTAATATTACAGATTTTTACAAATATAGGCAGTTTGTACAGAGTCATCTTTTCAGCATTATGGGCCCCCAGGCATAGCACTGCAGTGGGCGCTGCCCAAATATATGACATCACACTAGGCCATGCCTCTAGCCACCCCCATGCATACCCATATTATCATACCACTTATGTCTGAGCATCTCCAGCCTGCAGCCTACAGGACTAATTGGCAGGGCAGGGAGCCATTGGCTTCCTTACTCACCAAGTTTTTAACTGTTTGCACATCCTAAAAACACACAATCAGTTAAATAAGCAAAGCCAACAATGGGATCCAGTGTATGTTTCTTGTATTCCTAGGACATAGATATGCAGGGGCCCCTATACTTGTGGGGTCCCCGGGCAACTGCCTAGTGTGCCCAATGGAAAAGATGGCCCTGAGTTTGTAGACAATCATTTGTATACATAGAAATGGATACAAATGTTATTATTACCACCACC
>JAODAL010056379.1:0-23317 GCA_025379985.1 Phyllomedusa bahiana | reverse complement strand
GTGATTGGGGGGTTTCTCTGCACCACTTTTTTCTTGTTGTGTTAGGTGCTTTCACACGGAGGGGTTTTTGATGCTTTTTTTTAATGCTTTTTTTTGTGCAGAAATGCCCCTTTAAAACTGCTCCCCTCCTGCAAAAAAAACGCCCCAAAAAAAGGGGGCGGGGTTTTGACCCAGCAGAAGATGGCCGCAGTTAGAGGAGCTCCGGGAGTTTACACAAAAGGGAAAAAAACAAACCCCGGACTGATCAAAAGACCTGCAACCCCTGCCCCGCGTTCCTGTCCCCGGGGGGGACAGGAGGGGGACCTTTGGCACATCAGAGCACCTCCGATCCGTACCTGAAAAATCCCCGTGGGCACGGAGCATTGAGCGTGCGCCCGCCATCTTCCCTGGAAAACCTCCCGTCAACTGAGCTCCAGGCGGGGGATGGGCAGGGCCCTTCATCCCCCCGCTCACAACCGTCGGAGGAATAGGGGAGCCCGGGGACGCAACACCGCACCCCCCGTCACGAGCACACGCAGCAGTTTAACGACCCGGGGGGGGCTTTTGCACCTTTGACCTCCCCGGGGGACCCCCGTCACCGGACGGAGGACTGTATGCCCGCCCCATGGGGTTCCCCGCGCTTCGGGCGGAACTTTTTCGGCGCCCACCCCACCGGCACTGGGGATCTTCGCCCGGGCGGAGGGGGAACGGAGTCCTAGCCATACCCACCGGGCCCCCGGCTCCGGCCCAATCCCCCTTTTGTCCCCTTTAATCTGTGCGGGGAAAAGGGAGAGGGGTTCCCAGCCCGCTTCCACTTTTTTCCCCCGCACCCATCACGGCAGAGGAAAAAATTTAGCATTCCCCACGGGGCCCTTAGCCCAGGGGTGAAGCAATAAGTCGCCCCCCCCCCCCCCCTTGTCAACCATATTACTCTGGAGGTTTCCCGCCACTTGAGCACAGGGATCTGTTGCAGCTCCTGTCGCACCCAATTATAGCACAGTAAGGTGGATTTTGAAGCCCCTGTCATAAAGTTAGGACCTCCAAATTTTTTTTCACATAAAATCAGAGCTGTTTTTTGTGTTGTCCTGCCCCGTACAGCGACATAACAGCTCCATAAAAAATGATAGGGGTAAAAGGGGCCTTGAAAAAAATAGCAACAACTAAAATACAAAGGGCCGGAAAACCCCCTTTCCCCATAGTTATTACCAGCTTGTGCAAGGCTATAAAGTCACAAATAGTCTTATAACACAGACAACAAAGCCATTACAATCTGCATGTATCCTACACATTGTCTCTAAACATTTTCTATTATTATATGTGATTACTTAACTTGGACTCTGGGAAATACCACTATTCCTGGAAACCTCTCAAGCTGACACATACAGGCTAAACTATTTCACTTTCGTAACCTCAACTTCGTTCTGTGCAGTCCCACTCCCTACTCCTCTCATCAAAGATTCATCTCTAGAGACTTAAACAGCTCTATAAGAAGGAGCGACTGTTCTTCATAGTACTCAACGGCTGCCTAACCTGTTAATACACCATTGAAACAGCCTTCTCCCTTAAAGAACCAAATGGGGGGTACGTCGAAGAGGAACTCCAGACCCAAGAAATTGCCTGAATTCTTCAATAACCCTCCCTCACAATCCAATTCTAAAAATAAAGGGGGCATTCCTTTCTCCGTTACTTCTCCTGCTTCCTCCCGCCAGGAGTCAGTAGATATGGATCATCAAGAAGGAGCAGGTAATTTAGAAATTACGGAACATACATTATATCGTCTCTTCTCATCTTTTAGAGAGTCTTTACAGGAGGATTTCAGACAGATGATGGGAGAGTTCAAAACAGACATCCAATCCTTAATCTCAAGAACGGAACATGTTGAACACAAATTGGCGGAATTCGCAAAGTCTCATAACTCACTTATAGATGCAAACGCTGCTCTTGAAGAAGATGTACACCGCCTCTCTGCCAAAGTCCTGGACCTAGAGGACAGGTCTAGGAGAAACAACATCAGACTGAGGGGTGTTCCGGAAAATATTACGCAAGACCTGCTCCCTCAGTTTTTTGGTAGACTTTATGACCTCTGTGCTACCTGAAGCTACAGATCTCGACCTCACAGTCGACAGAATTCATAGACTCCCGAAACCCAAACACCTCCCTCATGCAATACAACGCGACGTGATTGCTAAAATTAATTTTTTCCGCACTAAAGAAAATTTTCTGAAAAATATACGCTCCTGTTCTGACCTTCCAGATAGATTCAAGAATATTTCCCTATACCCAGACCTCTCAGCAGGTACAATGATGAGAAGGAAAGAATTCGCACCATTCACAAAAATACTAAGGGAGAACAATATCTCCTACCACTGGGGATTTCCAGTGAAACTGGTCATTACTAAAGACAACTCTATAGTGACATGCTCCACCCCCACCATGGTCAAGGAACTCCTTCTCACATGGAATTTGATGTCAACACCAGTTCAATCTCCAGCGGCGAAGAGACGAGATAGACCGGAAGTCATCACACCAATCTGGTCAGAAAGGGCCCGCAGGTCAAATACAAGACCAAATGACTGAAACTCCACTCTGCACAGTCCTATAAGATCTCCTCGGGATATCCACATCTGATATCCTCTTAGTTTGTAAGGTTTGTCACCACTCTTGTTGGTTGCCTACACGGACTACCCCCACCACTGGTCTTCCCCTTGAGGGAAGTTTTTTTTTTCACTTGCTATTGTTTATATCCTTTACTGTTACTATGTTTAAGTTGTTCATTTTTTTCTCAGTCTCCGCGGTAAATTACTTAGCTAGATACCGTAGCTTAGATAGAGAATATGAGTACTGTAACCTACCAAATCCTTTGAATAAGTTCATTTTCTCCTTACTTCATGGGGATTAGAATAATGTCACTGAACACGAAAGGTCTTAACACCCCAATAAAAAGAGCTTACACTTGGAGAGATGCCCTAAAATTTAAGTGTGATATAGTGTGCTTGCAAGAAACCCACCTCAGAAAGTTGGATTCGAATAGGTTGAAACATAAGAAATTTCCTCACATATTTGTGTCACCCTTACCAGTGAAGAAAGCTGGTGTAGCAATAGCAATACGAGACTAGGTTGCGTTTACATGTATAAAAGAAGAAATTGATCCAAAAGGAAGGTATATAATATTAAATTGCAAACTAAATTTGGTATCTTATACAATAGTTAATCTATATGCTCCGAATACGAGGCAAACAACATTTATTTCTAAAGTAATAGATCGCGCAAGGAAAATGGCTAAGAATAATCTGATTGTCTGTGGGGATTTCAACATAGTAGTAGATAAGAGGCTAGATAGGTCAGTTGGTTCCGCCCGTTATGCCCCAGAACTTCAATCGCTACTTTGGGAGGAAAACCTTCACGATCCATGGAGGTACCAGCATGCTAATGAAGTAGATTTTACATACTTCTCCGCTTCAAAGAATACCCATTCAAGACTGGACTACTTTTTAGTAGATAGAAAAATTTTGCCAGTAGTAGCCAAAACAGAAATTGGCCTAATATCGTGGTCTGACCATGCTCCAATCTTCCTAACTTTGTCAGAGGAATTTAAGCCTTCACCCCAATTCCCATGGCGTATTAACCACTCAATACTAAAATCACCAGACTTACTTAAAGAAATTCAGGATGCTCTCAGTGAGTATTTTGAACTAAATTCCCCTTCCACTCCATCCCCGGAAATTCTCTGGTGTGCCCATAAGGCGGTCCTGAGAGGAGTCTGCATAAAACTAGCTGCTAGAGAGAAAAAGAAAAGGGACACAGCTATGTCTGAAATTTTAAGCAAACTCCAGACTCTGGACAGGGAATTTAAAAAAAACCCAAGTAAAAGTAACAAGGATAGCCTCGCTGAATGTAGGAACCAACTTCGATCCCTAAACTTATATTACTATGAATCCAAAAATATCAAAGCTTAAATGGGAGTTTCTACCTGCAAGGGGATAGACCATCCAAAATTCTTGCAAAAAGGGTTAAAAAATACCAAGCCCGTACAAAGATCTCACATTTAACAATTTCTCCTCAGGGGAAAATCTCTGATCCTCAAAAAATAGCAAACAGTTTTGCTGAGTACTATGCCGGCCTTTACAATCTTAAAAACAATCCAGAAACCCCTCCAGCCTCTACTAGTGATATCGCAGCATTCCTAAGACAAGTCAACCTGCCTTCTTTGACAGAGGAACAACTTTCAGACTTAAATAGACCCTTTTTGACTACAGAAATAGAAGAAGTAATAAATAATTCTAAACTCCACAAATCCCCGGGACCTGATGGTTTCACCAACGAATACTATAAAATATTCAAATCAACCCTTACCCCTTTTTTTGTGTACCCTTTTCCAATCTATTAGAGACAAAGGGACGGCCCCCGGAGAAATGCTATCCGCACTGGTAACCACCATCCCTAAAACTGGTAACCAGCAGACCAAGTTGTGAACTACAGGCCAATCTCCTTGCTGAATAGTGACATAAAATTTTATTCTAAGATCTTAGCCAACAGGATAAATAAGTTTTTACCCTTCTTAATTCATAAAGATCAAACAGGATTCGTTAAATCTCATCAAACAAGAGATGGAGTTAGAAGAGTCTTGGATGTAGTGCAACTTACCAATCTCCGAAAAATACCGGCGCTCCTGCTTTCTCTCGATGCAGAGAAAGCCTTTGATAGACTTAAAATGGGCCTATCTTTGAGCAGTACTAGCTAAATTTGGTTTTTCTGGCCCGATCCAACAGGCCATCATGGCTTTGTACTCTTTAACCCGACAGCGAAGTATTTTCATCAGGCTTTCTCTCACACCCTTTCTCGATATCCAATGGAACGAGGCAGGGTTGCCCACTTTCCCCGCTAATTTACGTTCTATGTGTGGAACCGTTAGCAGAGCTTATTAGGAAATCTGACTCCATTCATGGGATAAAGCTCTTTGGCACAGAGCATAAAATTAGTCTGTTCACAGACGATACTCTCCTTATGTGTTCAAAACCAGAAATTTCCATTCCTGCACTGCTAAGTGTCTTGAGAGAGTATTCCTCCATTTCATACTATAAACTTAACCAAATCAAATCGGTAGCCCTACCAATGAATATACCTGAGGAACTCCGGAATAAGTTAACCAGTTGGAAATTTGTCTGGGCCCAAGACCACATCACTTATTTAGGAATTAAAATCTCATGTTGCTTGGATCATACAATTTCTACAAATCTAGCTGACCTTACCACAACTTTCTCCTCAGAAATTAATAGAATGAATAGTCTCCCTTTGTCCTGGATGGCAAAAATTAACCTTACCAAAATGTTATTATTGCCCAAATTCCTGTACGTTGCCAGATCCTTACCATTCTTATTCCCGGCACCTCTACTTAACAAACTCCAATCTCAACTATTACAGTTTATATGGAACTCAAAAAGACCCAGATGCAAGAAAAAATACCTTTACTTACACTCTGGGAAAGGGGGGATGTCAGTACCCCACTTTCTCTCCCACAATGTACGTCTGTACTAGAACCCTTAAAATATTTGTGGTCATCCCCAGATTGCCAGGGGTGGTCTCAACTGGAAAACAAATCAATTGCGCCTCACTCAGTGAAAGATATATTAATGGCCTCCAATTTAGGAATTCAGTTTCCCCAACCCCAACTGCTATCCCTCATCCACGCCATTAATACTTGGCATAAATTCGTAATCCCTAAAAGTTGGATCCCTGTCACGAAGCAGAACTGCCCTCTGTCAGTCATCCAGGTCAATATCCCCTCCCTTCCGATTTCTAGCTGGCTATCCAAGGGTATTAAGACTATAAATGACCTATTTACAGGTGATGTCCTTCAGTCTTTCTCAGAGTTAAAACTAAAATATGCCTTGCCTAATTCCTCTTTCTACCAGTATCTACAAATTAGGCATGCTCTTCAGTCTTGGAAGTGGCCGCGCCATACCTCACGAACCTCCCCTTTTTATTCGTTTCTGTCACAGCGAGAAGGGTTTGAGAAGGGACTGTCAACTACCTATAACCTTATTTCTCTCCCCCCAGGAAGAGTCGAAACCCTTTTACATACTGGGAAAAGGGAGGAAGAGCTTAATTGCTCCTTCTCATGGATACTTGTTTTAGAGCCCCTTTTTGCAATAAGGAATCACTCTAGATGTATCAATCTTTTAGAATTAATGAAAAAGATTTACTTAAGGTGGTACCAAAACCCTTCTCACGGGCCCCCACTTTCACCCCCCCACTCTAATCTATGTTGAAAGGATGGGGAAAACTTTGGCTATTTTTCCCAAATTGTTGGTTCTTCCACCTCCAAAAACTTGGGGTCCACAATTTAAATGACCGATAGATGAGGTTTTTTCATTCCATATTCCTCTAACGCCACTTTACCATATTGGAGTTTCTCTGGATGATTACCTTTTCCTATTTAAAACTGTTTAAACAACATATCGATTGTTACAAACTTTCCATAGCCCTAAAATTAAAATTTCCCTTACCCCTTCCAAAAAGGAAAAAAAACCCGGGGTTAAAATTTCCACACAAATGTGAGACTTCTCTTTCCCCCCCCCAAAATTTAGTGACAAGAAAAAGGGAAAGAGGGGCTTTTTGGACGGGCCAGGTTTTTTTAAAATAACTTTCAATTAAGTACCCCCACTCGCTTTCGAAGCATAAGATCAGATAGGTCTTTTTTTTTAAAAAGACTCCTTCATCAGACTCATTTTCCCCTTTCGTAAAAAAAACCTTGCCTAATGTTATTCAAAAAATTTCAAATTTTTTTTAAAATATGATGGGGCATGTGTTTTTTGGGTTTATATTTTTGTTTGTGGTTCTTTCAGGCTTATTGTGCCTTGATTAGGTTTTTTCCTTTCCCCCCTTTTCTTTTGTCCCCCTAAAACCGTTGAATTTAAATAAAAAACTCATGGTTAAAAAAAAAAACGCACCCAAAAATACATAAAAAATCACCAAAATTGCTCCGTGGGGAAGCGTTTTTATTTGTGTTTATTTTAGAAGTGGCGAGTTGCAGAACAAGGAGTTTTTTTTTTTCAAAGGGAATTTACGTGGGCTGCTGGGGGCTTAGCACCAGGGCTGATTTTTATTCCCCGTCCGGCCCTGTGCTTAATACAACCTGTTTGCCAGTATGGGTCCAAATCACGATGTGTTTCTCCCTCATCAACTCGGCGGGGGTTGATCAGGGGGGGGTAATATCTAGTAATCCAAAATGGGGAATCCAATTTTTCCGGGAACGAAACTCGTCCTTGCACCTGACAAAAAGAGCCTGCCCACCCCTTTGCTCACCCCTCCCTAATAGCCAAAAGTCACCCCCACCCCCAAATTTAATTTAGAGAAGTACCTGTTCATTTCCACCTTTTTGATCCCCCCACGGGGTTGGCGTTCAAATCTTTCCATTGGCAGTGTCCGGTTTGAAAAACAACAATACGCAAAAAATGATCTACCCACTCACCAACTTACTCCCAATGAAAAGTCAGTGCATGCACACAGCAGCGCAACCCATGCTCACAAAACCCGCACCAAACTCGCCAGCCAAAGCAACAGTTATCGCGCCGGGAACTGTGTCCCGCCATCAGTACAAACCATAAAATGTACAAATCCTAGAAATTGGAAACATAATAATAAAAAAATAACTCTCCCAAAGGGGAAAAATAGTAGATATTGTTCTGGTTGCCATCAATAAATCACAAACAGTCTTTCCCAAGTGCCCCCATATACAAACCTAATCCAACCAAAAAAGAACAAATAATAAGTGAGCGCCCTGACTGGCAACAAAACCCCCCTGAAAGAGAGCCCAACCCAATATAGCACAAATGGGGGGCAAGGTAAGGAAAGTTGGGCAATATTAATAAACCAAAAACCCAAATAACCCCAAAACCAGTATTATACACTTAGTCTAAAGGGCCAAGAACATTCCCATGACCCCATTATGTAGAACCACATAAAGAGCGTACCCATTAGCCAATGCATGAAAATACAAAGTTGGAATAATCTCCTAATGTTTTTGCCATAAATGTCCTGCTGTCAGAGTTTCTCGACAATGCTTAATATCTCCAAGGCCCCAAAAGTTTTCCCCCATAAAGTGGTAAGTAAACCCCCCAAATTGGGAGGCTGACGGGCAGGCAAAGAGGTCCCCAATAAACGGGTAATGCCCTCCCCTCACACTGGATGGGTATATGGGCCACCAAAAGGGTAAAAAATATAGCTTCGAATCCACACACTTAAGTAGTTATTTTAAAGTTATTATTTGGCCTCTATTAGGTAGAAATTAGGCAAAAAATAAAATAAAATAATCTTTATTTATATAGTGCCAACAAATTCCGCAGCACTTTACAATATAAGGGAATAACAGACAAACCAGCATTACATTATAAAAAAGTACGACAAATGAACACGGGTGTAGGACCCGCCGAAAAGGCTTACAATATTGGGTTTTGGGGTGAAACAAAAACTGCAATGTTGGTTTACAACGGACCAGCCATTTTTCATAATATGGGGTAGTAACAAAAAAATTTTGGGATAAACCCCGCCACCCCCAACCAACATCATATACAGATAAGTGCCTGGGGCCAAAGTGCGGGAATGAAAAACTGTGACAGAATTTTTGGGGGTTGACAATTAGGGATTTTGATAGGTTGTCTAAGAAGATGAGTTTAGAGCGCATTTAAAAAACGTGGGTTTGTGAGTTGCCGGTCACTTTGGGTAACAGTTCCGGGAAAACGGTGCAATACGGAAAAAATCTTGGAACGGGCATGGGAGGTTGGATGAGTGAGTTGTGTAGTCTCAATCAGTAGCAGGTGGAGAGAACGGGTAGGGTGGTAGCCCAGAGATAAGGGGGGAGATGTAGGGGGGTGCAGCACGGGGAGACCCTTTTAGGTAAAGTGATGAGTTTATGTGTATTCTGTACTGAATGGGCCCAGTGCAGAACTACACGGGGTAGGGCACAGAAGCGGCGGGGAAAGAAAACAACCCAGTTTCTGAATTCAGGACAATTGAGAGGGGAAAATTTACAGGAGGAAGCCAAAAAGGGGATTTACAGTAGTCAAGCGGAATGAATAAGAGCTTAATGGAGTATGAGTTTTTCCACAGTGAGAAATGGAGGTTTCTGGAGATGTTTTTGGGGTTGCGGGAACGGGAAAGGGGCAGGGATTTGATATGGGGGGTGAAGGTCAATCAGAATCTAGTATAACCCCCCAGAATGGGGCTGCTGCCTAGGAGTTATGGGGTACCACACACAGAGAAATAGAGGGTGAGGCGGTTAGTAGATGGGGGGATGACTAAAGTTTCTTTTGTGAGGTTTATGGAGATGGAGAGGACATGATGTCAAACAGCGGACAACAGTCACTGGTGTTTGTACAGGGCAGGAGTGGTTGGGTAGGAAGTGTATAGTTGATTGTCTACGTAGAGATGGACTGGAAGCCAAATCTACTATTTTTTGCCAAGGGGGCTGTGTAGAGTGAAAGAGGGGGCCCAAGAACGGATCCCTGGGAACCCCAACAGCAAGGGGAAAGGGAGGAATAAACCCGGGAAAAATGAGACACAAAAGGAGCGGTTGGGGTTAGAAGAAACCAAGAAAGAGCGTGTCCGGGATACCGATGGTGCGGAGCATGTTGAGGGGAGGTGGTGATCAACATGTAAAATGTGCAGAGAGACCCAAAGAAGCGCAATGAGTAGTTAACCCCTAAATTTTTTCTGCAGGGGGTCATTTGAAACTTTAAAAAAAGCATTTCTGGGATTGTGGGGTGGGGAAAACCCGGATTGCAGGGGGCTAGAAGAGAGTTACAGAGAATAGGGATCAGCGAGAGTAACCAACTTAAGGTTTGGAGATAAGGGATTTACAGACTGGTCGGTAGTTGGCGCCGAGGAGGGGTCCAAGAGGGTTTTTTTAAGTAAGGGAGTTATAACACGTTTTTAAAGGAGGAGGGAAGATCCAGTGGAAGAGAGAGAGGTTACAGATTGAATGGGAGGTGAGGGGGGCAGCGGGAGAAATGGACTGGACAAGGGGGGAGGAAAGGGGGTCCTAAGCAAGTGGTGGGCAGCAGAGGGAAAAAACCCTGGACACTTCTTTTCTGATGTGGGGGTCAAGGAGGAGCGATTAGAGGGATGTCGGGGAGGACAGGATGGTATTATTTGGGGGTTGTGATTGATGTTTTGCCGGATGCGCAATTTTTGTCTTTTGAGTGGGCCGGTCTTCAGCACAGGGTCAGAGACCGGGGCCTGATTTTTGGGCCTGAAAGGGGGAGTGGAAGGGTATAAACGACTTTTTTGGGTTTGTTGTTTAGTGTTGAATGAGGGAGGTGAAATTTTTTTTGTTTGGAGCGTGAAGGGCAGTGTGAAACCGAGCATGAATTTTTAGTGGAGAAAGTCTGCGGGTAGCTTTAAATTTTCAACACCGCTCACACACCGGAACAGCGCTGCAGATAGCGAGTCGGGTGTGCCAAGGCGGGGGGCACTGACTCTGGTGGTACGGTGTGTAAAATTGGTGCCAATATGCCCCGGGTGGTGTGAGAGTTTCATTGAATGTTTAACGCCAGGTCGGGAAAGGGGAGAGAGGGGAGTTTGGGGGGCAGTGAGGCGTAGGTGTTGAAGCTCCTATTTTGTTAGAGGGAGATTTCAAAGGGGTAAGGGCCCCGGGGTTGCCCGAAAGGCTGAAAGTTGTTGATAGTAAAAGAGAAAAGGTTATGATCCGAAGTTCAAAAGGGAGATTGGTAAAAAAAGGGAAAATTAGCAGAGGCGACGAAGCCCGGGACAAGAGGGCCCCTCCTTGTGATTTGGGAGAGTAGGAAACTGCGAGAGGCCAAGAGAAGAGGGTTTGTGGGAAAGAAAAATTTGAGGCGGAAGGGGGCCTAGGGTGTCAATGGGATGTTTTGAAAACACCCATGAGAGAGTGGGATATCATAGGAAGGGGTGAGGAGCCAGGCAGCAAAATGATCCCGAAACGGCGGGTGAGCCGGGGGGCGAGAAAACTGCGACTCGTGGAAAATGGCCGAAAGAGCTGGGGTGTGGACCCAAAGGAGGGGGAAAGTGAGTGAGGGAAAAGGGGGGAATGACCTGGTAGGGGCATGTGGACGAGAAGTATGCCAATCCTCCCCCGGCCTTCAGTCGGGGGTTGGGTGTGGTTAGGCGCCGTAGGGGAGGGCACAAGGGGGTGCGGGTCGATTTCTGAGCCAGTTTTGTGAGAGCTAGGGGATTGAGAGATTTTGAAAAAGGGAAAAGGGGCATGGACACAGGATTTTTTACAGACGGTGGGGGTTCCCAAAGCACATTTAAAAGGGAGAGGAAAAAGACGTACAAAAAATATACGCCGTTAGCGGGTTTTGTGGGAAAAGAGGTGGGATGAGCAGAAATGAAGGTGGGCCGGGGTTGGGGAGAATGTCTCCTGCAGCAAGAAGCAGGAGAAGAAAAATGATTGCAGATGGTCACTGACGAATATGAGCAGTTTGTGCAGCACCAAAGAGGAGGGGTTTTGGGGTATAAAGTAAGTAAGTAAGCTGGATACGTCATGGTAGAGGGGGGGAGGAGGAGCACTGAATGGAGTTGTTTGGGGTATGAAGGGCGGTAGGAAAGGAGGAAGAGGGCGCAAGATAGATTTCAAAGTAAGCATGGTCTCAAAGCTGTAGGAAAGAAGACTAGCTACTTAAAAGATACGTTTCTGCCCCTTCTGCCACTTCGGGCCCTAATTCGGTCAAAATTCTATAGCACTTATAAATGCTGTCACTTAATCATGCTGGCAACCCCCCAAGCAAAACCCAAAATATAGTGTCAAATTTATTTGATCACCACTTTCAGGGGACGAAAGGGTGGGGGATAAAGAGAAGCAAAAAGAATTCTTAAAGGCTAAAATTGGGGATAGGCATACTTAAACATAGAACACATCCTAAAATTTTAAGCAGAGCTGGGGCCTTTAAGGAAAATCCGAAAAACACAATAAAATCACACAAATATTGCGAGGGGTTTCTGGATGTAGTTTACAGTACCATTCAAATAAACAAAAATCCACAATATTGCAGAGGGGGTTTCTGAGGCAGTAGTTCCCGACCCTTCAATATACAATAAATCACACAGATAGCAGAGGGTTGCTGATGCAAGTAGTTCACACGTACCATTCAAAATATACAAAATAATCACCCTGGGTATTGCAGGGGTTTTCTGATGATGAGTTCACACTCCATTCAATATACAATAAATCACACAGAATTGCAGGGGGTTGCTGAGCATGTAGTTCACACGTCCAAATTTAAATAACAATATAAACACACAGATATTTAAAAGGGGTTTTTGATGCATTATTTACACGTACCATTCAAAATACAATTAACCCCGCAGATATTTCAGAGGGGTTCGATGCATGTAGTTCAAACTACCTTGAAGAAAGGACAACCTTTAGTTAGGAGGTACAAGGCCCCATTAGGTCGATATAAAATAAGGCCTTTGTTAAGTATGTAGGTTGCCTCCTCCGGGGGGGCCCTCATTTATCTTCCCGCCATTTTAGGGGCCCCAAGAGCCAAACAAAATGCCCTCCCTTCCCCCCATTACTAGTTTTCTACTTTTTCCCTATCAGCGGCATCTTTTTGTCAGGGTCCCTGACAGGAATACTACCAGAACTGCCCATTGGTCCCCCTGCCCCCCCACTGGATAGGGATTTTTTCCCCCTATTAAATTGGAATAGCCCTCCATTAGGCAGGTAGGGAAAAGACCCACTATTAAGTATGTAGGTAGGGAAATATCCCCCCCTTAGTTAGAAAAGAGACCTCCAGTAGATTTGTTTATAGGGCCCCCTTAATAGGTATATAACCCCTTGTGGTTGGTAAAAATGTCCCTGTAGCTATTAGATATAGGGTCCATCTTGTAATATTAGTAAGAGGCCCCCCTAGGTAACTCCTAAATTTTAAAAATAATTTGCTGGACTAAAGTAAAAACTTTTGCTCTGATGTTTTATTTTATAAAATGATTTCTAACTATACCATAAAAACATCAGATATTTTATGCTCTGAACTGTACTGTGAGAAGATGGCTCCTGGCTGACTGCAAAAGGGAATGACGTGATAGAAAAATTAAAGTTAGAAGTCTTATGGAAGGAGATAAGCTAACTCAGTGGCAGCACCCCGTAGCCTTTTTATCTGTCAAGAATGGGATTGAAATTTTAACCAATGACATTTATATATTTAATAGTGCACCAACGGATGGGGGTGTCCACCAAATTGCTAAATTATGTTTAACCAAATAGGTGATCTTTTTTAGGTAGGTATATTCCCCCTATAAGTAGTATATGCCCCTGAGCTAAGGTAGGGATATGTCTTCTATAGGTATATATTTGATCTGTAGGTAGTCATGCTTTTTTAGGGAATATATTCCCCCCCCCGCAAGAAGTATAAGGTTTTCTATAGGTTTGTATATCTCATTGTAGGTAAGTAGTGCCTCCGGAGTTTGTAATTCCTTTTTAGGTTTATAGGTATAGCCTTTATAGGTATATAGTTTTTTTTGTGGTAGATAAATTTGACTACTATAGGAAAATGGCTTCTATAGGGAGGATAAAGTTCCCCCATATATAGAATACTTGCTGTAGTAGGGTTATCCCCCTCCCACCATTTTTTTTTAAAGAATTTTTTACGTCCCCTTTAACCGCGCCAAAAAGCTTGGCCTGTCTTGATTCCGCTCATGGGGGGGTGAATCATTGTTATATCATGACCTTACACGTAGGCCATAGGGTTTTTCCCCACATGGTCAGTGGAGTAGGGAGCGTTTTGGCCCTGCCATGGATTTCACCCTTGTGTGTCCCCCGGGTGTGCATACAGGTAAAAGCTGCAGAGCTTAGGGGCCCAACGGGGATTTCCCCCGGGATCATGGGGGTCATTCTGAGATGGGGGAGGGCGTACCAAAAGAAAGTAAGGATTTATAAAAATATAAAAATAATTAAAATAAATACTTTTTTCATACGAAACAATATTTAAAGCATCTTATCTACAATAGCTGTAATTTTTTTTTCATACAAAGAGCTGTGAAAAGGGTTTCTTTTTTTTTAGGACAAAGTGAAGCTTTCAACTGCTCCACTCGAGGTTTATAACACTTTGGTCACTTTTCATTTATTTTATTGTGCAGATGAACCAAATTTTTAAAATTTGTTTTTTTTATTTTTTATTGGGTGGTTGTTATTTCTTAAATTTTAAAACCATTCGTTCCTCTGGTTCATTCTCTCACTGCAAACAGAATCACAGAAGGGAGGGACAGAAGTAGTGTCGGATTTATCCACCGAAGGATCTCCATCCTCCTCCACCAGAATAGACCCCCATGATGGGGAATCCCCTGTTAGGCCCTAAGCTCTAAGCTTTTCCCTGTATGCACACCCGGAACACACATAAGCTGAAATCCATGGCCGGGCCAATCGCTCCCTATCCACTGACCACTGCGTGGGCTGGGGGCAAGCCTATGGGGTACATAGTAAGTGGCATATATAACAAGATATCACCCCCCGCACTGAGCAGGAAGCAAGCACAGGGCAAAGCGTTTGGCGCGGTTAAAAGGGAGACGAAGAACTTTAAAAGAAAATGGGCGGGGGGGATATACCTACCTACAGCAAAATATTCTACATATAGGGACTATACACCCATAGAAGCCCTATTTTACCAATGTATCATATAGTACTCCCCACATCAAAAGGCATAACCCCTATAGAAGGCATATACCATCAACCTACAAAGAGAATTACAACTCCAGGAGGCACATATTACCTACAATACATATACTACCTATAAAGACAATACTTACTTGCAGGGAATATAACCTATAAATGGATGCCCTACCTACAATCAAATTACACCATAGAAGACAAAACCCCACCTATAGCTCAGAGGCATTTACAACTTATAGGGGGCATATACCCCCTACAAAGCATCATTTTTTGGAAACAAATAATTTTTGGGTGGACCCCCCCATCCATTTGGTGCACATATTTAATATTTCACTGTAATTTGGTTAAAATTTTCATCCCCATTCTTGCAAGATAAACAAGGCTACCGGGCTGTTGCCATCGGATTTCACCCTTACCATTTCCATAAAACTTCTAACTTTAATATTTCTATCACGTCATTCCTTTTTGCAGTCACCAGGGCCTCTTCTCACATCATTTTCGACATGAATATCAGATTTGTTTATGGATAGTTAGAAATGCATTTATAAAAAAAAAATCAGAGCAAAAATTTTTGTGCTTTAGTCCAAAAAATTATTCAAAAATTATGGGGTCACCCCCAGGGGCCTCTCTACCTTTCATTTGACAAGAGGACCCTATATCTACCATAGAAGGAGACCTTATACCAACCACAAGGGGCATATACCTTTACTGGGGGCCTAAAAACTTATCTATGGACTTTTTCAATAAGGGGGGGAGAAATCCTCCCTACAACAAAAAAGGGGGTCTTTTCCCTCCCTCCCCTAATGGAGAGGGCTATATACCAATTAAATAGGGCCTAAATTCCTATCCAGTAGAGGAGGCAGGGAGCCAATAGGCTTTTTTGGTAGTACTCCTGTCAGGGGTGATCAAAAAAACCAGCTGATATGGGAAAAGATAGTACCTAGTAATGGGGGGGAAAGGGGGGCATTTTCCCCCTTTACCTTGGGGCCCTTAAAAGGCTGATAGAATATGATGGCCCCCCCCGAGAGAGGCAACTACATACTTAACAAAGGCCCATAATAATATGACCTAATGGGGCCTTGATATCTACCAACTAAAAGGGTTTTCCTTTCTTTACAGGTATTTTAACCGCATCAGCAACTCCTCCCGCAATTCGGTGATTAATTGTATATTTTAATGGTACGGTTTAATACATTTCACAGCAACCCTCTGCAAAATCTGTTTTATTAATTAAAAATATATATAAATATATATATATTATATATATAAATTATATTTAAAATATTTATATATATATATATATAATATATATATATATATATATAAAATATTTTAAAAAAATTTTTTTTTTTTTCAATAGATTTTTATTGAAAGAATTTTTTCATACAAAATAACAAAGAGGATGTGGCGAGATTACATAATAAACAGAGCAATACAACAAGGATACAAGAGAGACAAAAAACAATTAGCCCTGATTTATACAGTATAAGAAGATTACAAAAATAATTCAGTACAAAGGACCACTATTTATCTGTACTCAGGCATATGAGTAACGTAATTTGGGAGTATTGATGTGTTATGGGGTAGAGTATGATCAGCAAAACCAAAATTTTGGGTATATCATTTGTGCCGTGAGATTGTACATATTTAGACGATGACCAGAGGGACCAATTAAGCTTCTGTTTGGGAACAAGGTGAGGAGGAATTGCAAGACAATTCTCCGCGTGATATTGATTATTAACTCTAGAGATTACCTCAGAAATAGAAAGTGGCGCAGGGTTTTTCCATTTTGCTACAATGACAGCCCTCGCAGCTATTAAAACGTGAAATAAGACTGTGTGATATTGTAGTGGAAAGAATTGAAATGAGAGGTCTAAAACCGCCGTCTCTGGTGAGAGGGAAATGGTGGATTGGAACAGCTCTGAAAGTAAATGTTCCACAGCTTCCCAAAGCTTACGTACCGTTGGGCAGTCCCACCACATGTGTAGTAATGTACCACGGTAGCCGCATGACCTCCAACAACCGTCTGAATGGTTAGAAAACATGTGGCTTAATCTGCAGGGGGTAAGGTACCAACGCAGCTGGATTTTTCTCATGAGCTCTATGTGATTAACACATCTAGAGAGTTTTTTTGACCTGATAGCAGCAGACTCCCATTCCTCTTTTGTAAAATCTTTCCCTAACTCAGCTTCCCATTTGACAGTGAAAGCAGGTTTATGAGATACATTAGTAGATAGTAGGGAGGAATATATCAGGGACAGACCTCGTTCATATCCTTTTTTCCTAACAAGAAAACTTTGAAATGGGGAAGGGGAATGAACGATTTCTGGGTCATTCCACTGTTGTAATGAATGTCGTACTTGCAGGTATATGTAATTGAGTGTTGGGTAAAAGAAATTGGTTTTTTAGCTCTTCAAAGGATTTGAGCGTACCATCAGAGTAGAGGTCACCAATAGTAAGGATCCCTCTGTGTAACCATTGTGAGAGAGGGAGATGTGGAGACTCCGCCGTCAGGGTATCTAAGGGACAGGAGTGTTTCCGAATAGTTAGCCAGTGGTGGGGTATAACATACTTGTTCCACACTGTGGCTAGATGGTTAAGAGTGGGGAGGTTAAACTTGAGTAAGGGAGTGCCCCAGGTGGAAGCTGTGAGAGCACTTTTAAGTGAGATAGGAAGAGTTGAACGATCCTCCAGTGATGCCCAGCGTTGTGTCTCCGGAGCCATCCAAAGCGTAGCAATAGGCTCGAGAACAGCTGCTATGTTGTATAGTAGGAGATTGGGGACTGATAAACCACCTTTTGACAAGGGTAGACTGAGATGTACTTTATTGACTCTAGGTCTCTTATGGGCCCAGATAAAATGGAAGAGTGACTGTTGGAGTTTATTTAGGGCAGTTGTGGGAAATAGAAATGGGATTGCTCTAACCAAGTAAAGGTATTTCGGAAGAAGCAACATCTTGGTTACTTGTACTCTCGCCATCCAAGAGAGAGGAAATTGATGGAGGCGGTTAATTTCTTCCCGAATTTCTGTGGTAACCATATTGAGGTTTATCTCGACCGTTCTATTGAAATCTGGAAAAATGTGTACACCTAGGTATGGGACAGATGTTGAGGACCATGAGAATTGATGACATAAAAGCTGGGTGGAGAGAGTTGGTGGGCAGTGTATAGGTAATGCTATGGTTTTAGATGCATTGAGCTTATAATATGAGATAATTGAGTACTGATTAAGGATCTCGAGAAGAGCTGGTATAGAGGACTCAGGGTTCTGGCAAATGATTAAAATGTCATCAGCATATAGGCTGATTTTGTGGACATCAGAGTTAATTTGAACTCCCGATATCTTGGGGGAATTTCTAATATACTCTGCCAATGGTTCTACACATAGGTCATATATGAGTGGTGAAAGGGGACATCCCTGTCTAGTTCCATTGGTGATCAGGAACGTTTTGGAAAGGAAGCCTGAGGCATAGACATTAGCTGTTGGGGATGTATATAAGGCAAGGATTGCTTGTAGGAAGAGACCGTTAAAGCCAAACTTCATTAGAACTGCCTTTAGATAGGCCCAGTTGATTCTGTCAAAAGCTTTCTCTCCATCGAGAGAAAGCAATACTGTAGGAATTTGTGATTTAGAAATTATGTGAAGAATATCAATTATTCGTCTGGTACAATCTCTTGTCTGTCTTCCCTTAACAAATCCAGCCTGATCAGGGTGGACTAAGTGGGGGAGGATGTAATTTAACCTGTGGGCAAGGATTTTAGAAAACAGCTTAATGTCGTTGTTGAGTAAAGAAATGGGTCTGTAGTTTGAGATAATGTCAGTCGATTTATTTGGTTTAGGGATAGTTGATATAGTTGCCTTTAGAAGTTCCGGGAGACGACCACCAGAGGTCATAATGGAGGTGAATACTTCTTTCAGGTGGGGGGGCTAAGAGTTCAGTAAAGAGTTTATATTATTCGTTGGTGAAGCCATCTGGGCCAGGAGATTTGTTAAGCTTAGATTGAGAAATTGCTCGTTGTCTTTCTGTTCAGTAGTTGGGGTATTTAAGAATTCTGACTGTGCAGGGGACAACGTAGGAAGGGAGGTTAAGCTCAAAAAATTATTTATGTCCTCAATGTTGAAAGGAGGGGTAGATGGGTCTGATGAAATGTTATATACTGATTGATAATAATCAGCAAAGGCATCTGCAATTTTTTGGGGGTCATAAATTTTACCTTTAGATGGGCAGGTAAGATATACCGTTGTAGATCTAACTTGTAATTTCTTAACTCTGCGGGCTAGTAATTTCCCCGGCCGGTCCCCTTGTAGATAGAAATTTAATTTCAGCTTTGCAAGACAGTATTCGTATTTCTGAAACAACATTGTTCGCAACTTATTCTTTAGATTGTCTAGTTTGGTTTTCAAAAGTGGGTCAGATGTTCTTTTAAGCTGGGTGTCTAGGGACTTAATCTCTTCTAGGGTGGTATTAAGCTCTCTCTCTCTTCTACGTTTCTCCCTTGAGGCAATCCTTATACATATTCCTCGTATGAAGGCCTTGTGGGCACACCATAAAATTTGTGGGTCGGAAACCGAACCATAGTTAATATCGAAGAATTCTTTCAGCGCATTTTTTATTTCAGAAACTAAGTGGGGTGATTTTAATAAAAAAATATTAAGCCTCCAGGGAGAAAAGGGAGAAAACGAGATTCTGTTGCTAAAAGTAAGGTAGATTGGCGCATGGTCAGACCAAGTGGCATAGCCTATACCAGAAGAACTCACATTCACTAGGGCTGTCTTGTTGACCAGGAAGAGATCCAGTCTGGAATGGGAGATTTTGGCTGATGAGAAGAATGTGAAGTCAACCTCCGTAGTGTGTGAGTACCTCCAGGGGTCGTGAAGATCCTCCTCTATCAGGAAGGACTTCAATTCAGGAGTTTTGGTCCTAGAACCCTTGGAACGATCAATACTGCTGTCAACCACCAAATTAAAGTCACCACATATAACCAAGTTTCCTTTAGCCATTTCCTTGGCTTTGGCAACTATCTTGGAGATGAAGGGTAATTGCTTCTTGTTCGGAGAATAAAGTGTTACTCTAGTAAAAATAGCAGAATCAAGGGTGCATTGTATAATTATATACCGACCTCCAGGATCGATTTCAGAATGTAATAACGAAAAAGCTACGGTATCCTTAATAAATAGGACTGTACCAGTTGTTTTCGTGTCCGAACATGAAAAGAATGAGGTTTGGAATTTTTTGTGTTTCAGACGAAATGTGTCTATATGTTTCAAGTGCGTTTCCTGACCACAGATCACATCTGCTCCAGATCGCACTGCATCTCTCCAAAAGAGTGATCTTTTAAAGGGGGAGTTGAGGCCATTGGTGTTTATTGAGAGAAATTTAATTCCCATAGTGGTGACTATAACGACCTGGTTGTGCAGCAATAGTGAACCACCTTGGGGACACAGTAGACATTATAATTGTAATGCAATCATAAGAACAGCAGGCAGGCATGGCATTAACCCAACATAAGCAGAATAGAACAAAACATTTAAAAATCAGACAATGCAAATAAAATGTAGGAACAAGACTATTCCCATTTGACTGGGAACACGGGTGGCGGGGGAGAGTTCCGTGCATGGTACCTGAAGTGGGACCTCACGGGTAAATAGGAGGTGCTCGGTCAGACAAAATATAGAGCAAACTCTTAGCGGAAACGGGGAATACTTGTGTCAGATAGCAAGTCAGTCATCCGGTGCTTGACGCCGCTTGGCTTGCTTCTCAGACCAGAGAGGGGAGATAAGGTTAGGTCTTTCCTTGTTCTTGCGTAGAGGAGTATTAGTTGGGGTAGTCAGGAGACCCCATGACAGGAGGGCGTCTCGGAGTGCGGCAGGAGATGTACAGATAAGAGTATTGCTGTCCTTAGATATTATTAATTTGACAGGGAACCCCCAGTGATATGGGATGTTATGATCACGAAGTATCTTGGTGAGGGGGGCAAATTCCTTGCGCTGGAGCATCGTTCCTGCCGAAAGATCTGGGAATATCGACAGGTCCTTGAATCTGTCCGGTAACAAAACTCCCCTGCGGAGGGCACAAAGTAGGTTGTCTTTTGTGCGGTAGAAGTGTATTTTGGCGATCACGTCACGCGGCAACGAGGGTGAGATATGTTTGGGCTTGGGAAGCCTATGTATTCGGTCGACTGTGAGGTCCAAGGCTGTGGCTTCCGGTAAAGCAATGGCTATAAGATCTTGCAGGAAAGGGAGAAGCATATCGGAGGCAACTGACTCAGGGACACCTCTTATACGAATGTTTGACCTCCGGGACCTGTCCTCTAGGTCCAGAACTTTAGAGGAGAGTTTTTGGACTTCGTCTTCCAGAGCAGAGTGCGAATCTATGAGGAGGTTATGTGATGTGGCGAACTCGGCCATTTTTGTCTCAATGTGATCTGTCCTAGAAACAAGTGACTGAATATCTCCTCTGAACTCGTTCATCATCTGTTTGAAGTCACTTTGTAATTGCTCTCTAAAGGAGGAAAATAGCTGTCGTAGTGTATTTTCAGTATTATTGAGATTCCCAGAGCAATCCCGTTGTTCAGAGTCCATTGATTCAGCATGAGATAAAGTAGGAGAGGATGGAGGTAAACTGAGGGATCCTCTTAGAGATCTGGATTGTGAGGACTGTTGGAAGAATTCAGTAAGTTTTGCAGGTTTTTTAGGCTGGTTTCTTTTAGAGGTGCCTCCCATTTTGATAAATGGTTATCGTGTGAATAAAGCAGATATACGAGGGTATCAAAGTGTTGGCGCTATCTGAGTAGCTGCAGTTATATTGGTGCTATGGAGCTTCCAGACTTTGCACTTTTTTTTTTTTTTTTTTTTTTAATTTCCTCTTTCTCTCCTTTCTCTTCCCACCTGTATTCTTAGTGGGAGTTTAACAGTATGATGGGGGATGAAGTTAAGAGATGTATAGTCTCCTGGTCAGGTAATATATTGATATGTGTGGAACTGAGGATTCCCGGTATATCCCTGGAGCTGAGGTTAAGTTCTGCCGAACATAAGTACTATATGAAAATGAGGGTGAGTTGAGAAAGCTGATGCTGGTTAACAGTATTGCAACTGTAATTCAGCTGTGTCGGCTCGTATTAGGCGACAGATGTACAGGGCAGAGGAGCAGGGATGATGTCTCCGCTTTTATACAGGGCCCTGTTATGGCGGGAAAAATTTGCGGGCTTTCTGTAATCATAAAGGAGCCCTTTGTTGATGTGTTTAGCCGGGTTATCAGTTCGATCGGGCATAAAAGCCTGCTTAGCAAGGTTGTGAAAGGTTGAAGGGCCGCTTTATTCCCTCTATAGGAAGATCTGGCTCTCTTTTAGGGAGCGCTGCAATGCCGGCTTTGCTGGCGTGTATTACTGGGCACCCGAGGGTGATGTGGCTGCCGGGGTTTGCTGTACTCACCGCCAGGCCGCTGCGACACAATAAGGCTAATGTCCGGCGTATGTTTCGGGGTGTTACCGCCGTCCACGCTCCGTTCTGTATGCAGTGGCCGCGGCGAATCTCTGGGCAGGACCGTTGTACTGCCGGCTTTATGCGCGTACTGATCCGGTGCGTGTGGACAGTATGGCCGTCGGGTTGTCACCAGCAGCTGACGTCCTGAGCACTCACCGACGGACTTCTTCGGTGTCGTGGAGCCGGTGCCAGGATAGGAGGTCAAGAGGATACCGCCGCTTATGTTTCAACTGGTGAGGCGAAAGTTTCTGTGTATGTGCGTTCAATGCTGCTTCCTGGGCCTGTGTAGCAATGCGGGGCAGCGTGGCTGCAGCTCGGATCCCTTCTCACCCGTGGGCAGCGCGCAGGGTCACTCAGATGAATCCACGTCTTCAGGACGTTCTAAGATCCTACACCCCTCTCTGAGGTACGGATATAGTCCGGTAACAGTTGCCGGAGGCTTGTTTGGGCCGTTGTTTTCCCCCGCTGATGAAGAGCTCAGTTATCAGACGTCCTCCATCTTCAAGCACCAGGCCACGCCCCCGATTATATTGTATATTTGAATGGTACGTGTGAACTACATGCATCAGCAACCCCTCTGCAATATCTGTGTGATTATATTGTATATTTGAATGGTACGTGTGAACTACATGCATCAGCAACCCCTCTGCAATATCTGTGTGATTATATTGTATATTTGAATGGTACGTGTGAACTACATGCATCAGCAACCCCTCTGCAATATCTGTGTGATTATATTGTGTGTTCTGGCATTTTGCCTTGAAGTCCCAGCTCTGCTTCAAATATTTAGGATGTGTTTCTATGTTTAAGTATGCCTATACCCAATTAGCCTTTGAAGAACTTCCTTGCTGCTATCTCTTTATAACCCCACCCGTTTCTGTCACCTGAAAGTGGTGATCTAATCAATAGACACTATATATTGGTGCTCTGGGGGTCTGCAAGACCTTTTGGTCTGCCAGCATTGATTAAGTGACAGCATTTATAAAGTGACTATATGAATTTTGACCGAAGTGATACTTAATATCTCTACTCCCACCTGATTGCTTTGTTCTTTCTTCACAGGTACGTGTGAACTACATGCATCAGCAACCCCTCTGCAATATCTGTGTGATTATATTGTGTGTTCTGGGTTTTTTCCTTGAAGTCCCCGCTCTGCTTTAAATATTTAGGATGTGTTTCATGTTTTAAAATGCCCATACCCAAATTTGC
>JAODAL010056378.1:0-23318 GCA_025379985.1 Phyllomedusa bahiana | reverse complement strand
GGGGGGAAAACCCCCCCTTTTAAAAATTTGGTATATAGTCACGAAATTTAAAATCTAGCACCTTAGCAGTAATATCTGAGGTATCCCCTTCTGATGTGTCCTATATGGCGCCTGTTTCCCCTATATGTGTATGGTCTGATATTCGAGCCCTAATGTCCCAAATCCCCAGACGAGTTCTGCTCTATGGGGATAATTTATCAATTCTTTCTAATACTTAGACAGTGTAAACTTAGATTAGACCAGACCTACACAACATACAGCCCCCTGGCTTGTAAATGGACAGTACAGCCCAGTTTGGGGTCAGTCCGGGAGTGTTCCAGTCCTGCACTGTTGTGTAGCTCTGGACTAGTCAGTGTTATATTGCTCACTTTTAACATAGCATTAATAAATCTGGCGCATGTTTATACTTCCTATTAGATGACTTACTTTATAGCACTAACTGTGGCAATTTTAAAAAATGTTTGGGAGATGGGTTTGGAGCATAGTGAAGCACACTGAACCACGCCCAGTTCTGTGAAGCTACACCTCTTTTACCATGACACTGTCAAGTTGATGATTTAACGGAAAACATTATAATCTGTTCTATTATTACATCCTTATAAAGCTCACACAATATTGTGTTTAAACTGCTCTTTATTACAGTGCTAGAACAGAGGCACTGCTTACAGCAAAGAAAACAAGACCTTCAGAAATTCCTCTTCTGAAGGATACAGATACTGCGCAGATGCAAACCTCGAATCTGCCTTAGCAACAGCCAACTAGCCAATCATGTAATCCTTGACCCTATACCAAAGAAAGATATGAAGCGGTAACTTTCTGATAATAAAACAGATCTATATATCAGACAGACCTGTGTGGTGTGTATTTCTTAAGCTCTCAGCTGAGACCAGCTTTTTAACCCAATTTGGACAGAGACAACTAATTGAGTAGGAGTAGAACAAAAGATAATTCTACACCTGATATCTTTCACCTGACAACCCCACCCTTTTTGTTGGAGAGGGCGCAAAGTGGCTAGAAGCTGTCAAAAACACATAGATGTGGTGTAAAGCATACATAGCAGTATTTTGATGAAAATTGTTGTTGCAATTACCATAAATTATAAATTTGCCCCAAAGAGTCAAGAATAGATTTAAAGGGCCAGCACTATAAGCAATATAATTACTTGTACCCTTTACTAACTTTTCTAGAGATGTCCACCTACTGGTGACCAAACAACCACTGCTTGCCCACACCACTTGCTTATCTGAATATAATTCTGCTTGTCAGTTTTGCAATTCTCATGAAGTTATCCATCAGCTGAGTATTCAGGACGCTGCAACCTGTAAAGACAATAGCTACCAGTGAGTAATTAGGGTAAAGACCACACAATCCCAGTCTCGCCCTAGGACAACACTGACTGCGACCCAAATAGTTGTCTCAATGTTTCGTGAAATTTTCGTCATGTTTTTGCTGCTTTTTTATTGTAATATAGTAGATAAGGTTGTAAAAGGGGACTTTGGCCTCTTTTCCCAAACCCAATAACCCTACAGTGTTGATCAAGAAGAAGGCAACAACCTCTATGAGGCAGATACCAATTACTCCATACAAGAGGAAAAATTATTTCCCGACAAATCTGGCATCAGAATAATCCCTGGATTGACGCGCTATCTCCAGAATCCAGTCCCCTAATTTTTTTTCAACAAATTCCCTGTCCGGGCCCAATTGGAAGCAATTTAACTATCTTCCCAGTTCCCTTCTTCGCATTTGCATAATTTTATTTTTAAACTTGAAACCCAAACAGTCAACATCTACAGCCTTAGCCAGGTCCAGTCGGGGACTTTCCTCCCATAGAAACGACCGATATTAAGTTTCATTTCATACATGAAAATGTCAAAAGCTGTGTTGTGGATTATTTTCTTATTAATATACCCTTTTTAATATTTTGAGAAAATTTTGGGGTTCTGTTTGAAAGCCCCAAACCAGATCTTTTGGTCATTGGGCCTGGATCACATCTGCGACGCATGCTCCATCCGGGAATGATGGGAAGAAAATATTGTGGTTTAAACGAGACCACGGCGGAAACCCAAGAGCCTTTGAAATTTCCCAGCTCCATTGGCGCCATTGGTTAAATTGAAAAAATGAATCCTTGTGTTTGGTTGGAGTCGGAAAACAAAGTTTTGGGGAAAATGTCCGGTTCACGGGGCCCCTTTTTATAGCAAAAACAATGCATGTTTAAAGGAAGCCAATTCCAAACGGTTAGGGCTTTTTTGGTGAATTACCATGTGAGAACTTTTTGTTTTTATACTTCAAAGTTTTTTGGGTCATTCTTTTTCCCTTTTTTACTTTCCCTGCTTGCTGGACTCACTCACCCCTTTTTTTATGGGCGGCCCCTGTATGGGGGCCGACAGCGTGCCCGGTCTCCCCGTTCCGGTCGCTGCACAACATCCCCCGGGTCCCTGGGTTTGGGACGACCTTCCTGGCCCTGCCACTCCTGCTGGCGGTTTGGGGCCCGTTACTTCCTCCCCGACCCGGCTCTGTGCGCAACGTGCTCCCCCTAGGGGGACCCTGGATGCATCACATTTAAAATCAAGGGCCTTGACCCTGCCCATGACTGTGACCCCTGGCTTTTACGGGGCTTCCTCCCTCCTTGTGTCAGTTCTTTTTGTTATCCACAATGAGCGCGACCCTTTGGGTGCTGCATTGTGCTTCTCTATTTTGTTTACCCGCAGTTTTCCCGTTGAAAAACCTCCGCTGCACCTGCGGGAATTCCTGTGCTTGGCCTTGCCTTCCGCCACCTCCTGGACTGGCCAAACGTTCTCGGTTACTTGGGGCTGTCCCCCCCGTTTACGGCTACCGCGGTGCCCTGCCTCCTTCCTGCACCGTCAACCCCGCCGCATTCGGTACCCCCTGCCTGCATTTTCCCTCGGCCCCGGGGGGCCCTGGGGATCCCCCCAACCCCACGTTTCCACCCCGGGGGGGGAATCGTTACAGAAACCCTACACAGTTTTGAAACCAAAAACTAAGGGGAGTTTACACAATCATTATGTCCAACGTTTTTTCCCAAAAATTTCCCCACTTGAAGAAAAAGAATTTCAACAAGGAGCCAATGCAGACCGTCCGAGGCAGAGTTCTGCCTCCTATACTTTAGTATGTGACGGCAGACACTTACGTAAAATCAGCTTTTTACTCAAGTTTTATTGACGATGCTGATTTTACATGGCAGTCTATGGGGGAAGAGCGCAAAGGTGTTTTGGACGCTTAATTATGGGCGTATTAGGTGCAAAATATGCCCCAAAATAGGCATGAAAAAACCCTTGTGTGAACATACCTGTACACAGTTTTTTTTGCTTTGACCCCCTTCCCCTTTTTTTTGCTGGCAGGGGGTTGCTGTTTCAGGGCCCATTGGGCTTTATGGAGATGCACAATGGGCTCTATAATGTATGACCCATTAGCTGCTGTTGTCCCTCAATGATAAACCAGTTACGGGATGTTCTTGTATGCAGAAGCTTAGTATCTATGATGTTTTGGTGTGTAAAACTTCATATTAATGAAGAGATATTTAATATCATTCTAGCCCTTATTCTAAGGAAATATACTATCTTGTGTATGAAGAGTGTTCAGAAGACCTTCATAATGACTGTCGATTAGGATTCAACTTGGTTACTGTACTTTATGATGGAGTTTTACTGCCACCTTATGGTACCGACTGTGAACAGAAGGCGTATATTTAAAGATGTGTTCTCACTGTAGACTTTGAGGACAGACTGATAGTGTTGAGTATCGATAGAGCCCTCAAAACTGTTGGCTCAGAATGCAGAGCTCTCCATTCGGTTCTGTGAGAGTTCCTTGGACAAGGGAGCTCCATATTCAGCTGTACTCAGAACCCCCATACACTGGGGTGTTGCTAGGTTCCTAAAAATCCGGGGTCCTAGCCCTCTGTGTTACATGTTGCTCAATAGGGCTGGGTTCACACAGCATTTTTCATGGCACATTATGAACTGTGGGATATATTTTTCTGGATAAAAAAATGTATGTTCCTGACACTAATTTTCTAAGTATATACTGTCCATCACCTCAGCAGTACACTGCAAATCAGCACTGACAAATATGCCTCTTCAAAACAATACATTTGTGTGCAAAACTGTAATACCTCTTAATATTAGTCCTACAGTTACCAAAAAAACACCTATAGATGGAGCAAATTTACAACACGTATTACCGTCATACAGTTACTACAGAAATCCCACAATACCAAGACCATCAATCGAAATAATATTACTACATAAGGACCAAAAGGCATTATGGGAAAGGAGCTCGGGATTTTACACTGCGCCCTCGAGAGGTTGTAACAAATTCTCAATTTATGTCTGATTTTAACGGAATCTTTGGAGAAAGACAAATAGGAATATTAGTCAAGCCAATATTGCTCCATCTTAAATGACGCGTTTCGGGGTTTTGCCATTATCAGTTGTAGAGCAGAAGCAATATTGGCATTGACTGGGGGGGAGGCACCAATAGTGGTTAGAGAGAAGGGGAACATCTCTCTGATGGAGAGAACCAGTTAAGGTGTGTTGTCGTTGTGATTTGCCTTGTAGGCCCACTACTCAAGCCATCTGCATATAAATGGCATTATGGGTAAGGAATGGGAAGTTCATGGCCCTCTATAGGTTGTCAATCAAAACACTACACACCTAAAATGGTGCTCTCCATAAGGTAGAGATGTTCCCCTTCTATCAGCCACTCATTGCACTCCCACCCAAGTCAAGCCCAATATTTGCTTGCTCTACTCTGATGAGGGAGCCAAAAACCCCAAAACGGCATTTTGTAGATGAGCAATAATTGGCTTGACTAATATTCCTATTTGTCTTCAAAAGATACTGTGAATCATGAAGTACCATTGTGAATTGTTACAACTATAGAGGGCGCAGTGAACTTCCCAGCTCCTTTCACATAATTGCCTTGGGATATGCAGTTGCTTAGTAAGTTTATGTGGGCCTAAATGGCAATATTCAAAACACTACATCACCTTAAACTGGTGCTATCCATAAGGAGAGATGTTTCCCTTACATAAGGACCAATTATACTGCCCACATTGAACCAGATGGGTAGACTACCACATAGTCGGCTACCCATGTTTGTGTGATAGTATTCCCAAGAACTTAAAAGTGATTACAGTGCAGTTACAGACAGTTATTCACAGGTGACGTCTTTCTTTTCTTTTCCTTTTAATTTTCCTTTTGGTCTAGACTGCCTTGATGATTTCTCCCGACCATGACTCTTCTCTGCAGAATCTGCTACAGAAACATTTTAGAATCCTCACTTTTCCGAATTACAACCTCCGTACCCTGTTTCCCCAAATTCTGTACAAATTCCCATTGGGATGATATATTGCCATAATGTTGTGTTTCTATTTTCCTACAGGTTTCCCCTTTGAGCTACATCGGATTGGTTAGACTACATCAGACCAACGTTGAATTCTTTTTTTTAAAAAAATAAATGGTCAACAAGGAAGTTGCTTTTTGGGGTGTTTATTCAAATAAAGTGTTTTTTGTTGTTTATGGGATTTTTTCACCTTTTTATTCCAGTGTTAGTAATAGAGGTGTCTTACAGACAGTTCTCCATTACTATCGCTGGAGCTTGGTGTCAGTCAAAGATGTTTAACATCATCTTCAAGGCTTCGCTAATACCCCCTATCACTATATATCCCCAGTACCCCAATGCTACCCAGGGGTACTCTCAGGAAAGAGAAAACGCAGGTTTTTGCCAGAAGAGGACCATCTAATGTGATAGTCTACTTCTGGGGCAGCTGTGGGTTAATATTTTTAGGATGGAAAGAGACCAATATCTAAGGCTCCTTCCTATCCTGATATTATCAGCCTGCAGCGGTTGATTTTATCTTAGCTGATAATGAAAAATATGGGGAATACCACATCATTTTTTATCATGTATTGAAAATATTAAAATAAACAAATTAGTAAAAAAAAAAAACATGTAGGGTCCCCCCATATTCGTCATTAACTCCAGCCCAAGGTTAAAACCAGTAGCTGCAGAGTGATACTATCAAGATGGAAAGGTCTATGGATATTGGTATTTTCCCATCCTAAAAATACAAGCCCGCAACCACCCCATAAGCGGACCATCGCACTTGATTGGATCAACCGTTTGATGGTAACCTTGCTCTTCCCAGTACCCCTGGTGCATTGCATATGGTGGTAATAGTGAGAGGGAGTCAGTGCAAGCCTTGGTATGGTAAGAAACATCGGCTAGCGGTCTACAAGCCCCCAGCAAATAGTTTTGGAGGGTGCTATCTATCTAGATACCTACCTGATAAAATGGTAAAAAAATAACCCATAAAGAAACAGTAACAAAAAAAACACCTTCGTTAATTAAAACATCTAAGGACTATAAACATCATTCTTTGACCATTTTATTAAAGATTTGGATCTAATCCTGGTCCAAAATAGTTGAATGAATCCAACATAGTCCAAAAAGGAAACCTGGAAAAGAAAGCAGAAATGTTACACACACACATATAGACTGGATAGTCTCTCCGGCATCCAGGAAAGCTGGGTGATGCCCCATTCTCTAGAGCTAAACAACTTCCTGTAATAGGGGATGTGGTTACCTGCTTTTGCAGTACGGAGGCTTTCTCACCTTTTCACTGGATGCAGTAGAGGGACAATCCAGCACCACTGATGTGGGCGATGTACCCCCAAACACTGCAGGGCCCCTCTTAACTTTCCTATCAAGGAAAGGTATGTTGTGTTGCTTGTGGGGAATGAAGGCATACCCCACATAGCTTTCCTATGCAGACCCCTCTCCCCATTAGGCTATGTTCACACAGGAGTTAAGTGAAGGACGGTCCTACGACATCACAATTTACGCCGGGGGTTTGGGTGTTGCAACTGTTCGGCGCCGTTACTCCGGGTGACTAGGACGCGTTTTGCCATTAGTTCTCTATGAAATATTGTATTACTGTAAATTTCTGCGCGCATACCTCGATTCCTATTAGAGCGCAAATACGACTCAAAATGCGCGCCGAAATTTACCCGTTTGAACATACCCTTACAGTTGTACAAAGACAATTAAATACAGATGTACTGTATTTAACTGTCTTTACTTACCTGTATCTATTTTTCATATATATTTTATCATCTTTGTTTTCTATCTTTTTTTCTATGTCTTCTTAAATAAGCCTTTATTGTAGGTGCACTTATAATCCATATGCACATGTGTAGCTTATGGTTACTATCTATGTAAGGTGTGGAACGGACCTACACTTTTTGCGCATGCGCAAGGAATCTCATGCGTTGCCCACAGGTAATTATGATGATTACGGCTACTGCATACTCTCTTCGTTTTTGAGGCAGTGTTTTGGTTACGCTGGTTACTTATGGTATGTGGTACACGATATAAGCATGTCTAAGCGTCTGTGATATCGACTTTCTTCACCACAAGATCTATCTACAGCCGCTGTTCTCTATCAACAGATTTGTAATGTATTATCTATGTTTGTTATATCGCCCCTGATGATCTATGGTGAAACGCGTCGGGCTGGCTGTATTGTTCTTTCATTAACAGGTTGTGCTGTTGTATATCATTGTTGTCTGTTCGACTACATTTTGGACTCTACTATATCTTGTAGCTCTTCTGAGTTTACTTTTGACTGCTTTGGGCTAGGAAAATCTATCCAAGACACTGTTGATACTTTTGTGGTGAATTGTGGCAGCATTTGGTGATGTGGGGGTGCCATTTTGGGGGATGGTTCATTCTACATGTACAGAGGCAACTACAGAGGAATTTTATCCTTTTATGGCCATGTTTGGTCACTTGTTCCCCTATTAGAGCCCTTTAGAGTCACATTCAGTGATTTTGGTATTGTTACATATATACTGTGAGCTTGCACAGCTCTGGGATCACTCACAAGTCCTTCAGGCATTGAGGACTGAGGCAGAAATTCTTGTTCATCGGTGTTTGCTTCGTGTGTTTATTTCAACAGCAGAACAAAAACGTTTTCTTTTTTGGCAATAAATATTGCACAGCAAAACATACAAAACCATAAACAAAACCCACTGCTCGTCTGAGCGCTTACTATATACACAGGTGTAGTTCCATCACTAGCACTTGGGTGTCTGGGTGTAGCAGACATGGTTCACCAGTGTGATTAGTCTCCAGCCCAAAGGTTTAGATGGAGATGCAGCTCCGACCAGTCAGCTTACTGATGACCTGATTATACCCACGGGAAAAAAACGGAGTGGTAGCCATGGGGGATAAGCACCACCCTGCTCTATGCGTACTCCAAATGAAAGGGCCGAACCTGCGAGCCGGGGATTGTGTGGTAGCCGTTCTAACAGACAAGTAAATGTATGTCGACTGACTGTACTGCCGACACGCTATTTAACACAATTGGCAATTTTCACTCTACCTAAGATTCTACCTTGGTGGCAGTATAATTGTTACTCTACAGGATACGCCCAAGAAACCTGGCTGGGATATACAACTCCATCGCAGACATTTCACAGCTGCGGCATTTACATTCCCTCCCCACCACCACTCTGCACAGGGTCTTTGGGGCGGAGCACTTTGTGCCATTAATTGTATGTAACCCTTGACTAATGCAGTCTAGCGGTTGGCCTGTTGTGACCCGGGGCGATGTTCTACTAGAGTACTTCAAAAGTTCACTATAGTGCCAGGAGACACCACAGGGTCACCCTTGCGTTCTTAACTTTGTTCAGTGCATCCACTTTAAAGGGGAATGGTATGTGATGACTCTAAAGGGTTCTTCTATCAAGTAGTAACGCAGGATGGATGGCACCAATTAGTGGCAAGGGCATTCCTCTCACTAGGGCGAAGTTCTTTCTCCGACCGCTGACAGCCTTTGCTGAGGTAAACTACCGGGTGTTCTTCTACCTCAACAAGGTTGTGAAGGGACGCACTACTCCTAACTCAGATGAGTCTGCCTGAACTTTAATTTCTTTCTGACGTTTGGAGGGCATGAGCTAGGGTCTTTGCAGAGTACCTCTTTAGCATTTGGAAGGCTTGTTACTGCCTCCGGGTTGTCACCTTGTACCTAGTGGACTTTGTTCCCTTTTTATGAGGTCTGTAGCGGGGCTGCTATGGAGGCATGGTTGGGTTTCCGAACCTCCTTATGGTACCTGCGTTACTAAGACAGGCCCGGGAACTGCTTCTTGGACGTGCGGTTGAAGGCCAATTTCTAATTTGCCTCGTTTGTCCAATTCTGGGGCCTTGATTGGATCCTCGCCCTCCCAATGTCATACACTAGATAGACGGGCGCCTCACTCTAGCCTGGCACACTGTTAGGGTGGGCGGTTCAGAACCTCAGCTGCCTCCTTCATGGCATCTAAGACAGGCTTGCATCTGGTCAGGTGGGACTCCCATTCCGTGCTAAAAGACACCACCTCGTCATCAAATATGCTGCCTGCTTATTTTCTATGGGGTGTTAGGATGACGTCAAATCATTCCTTGGAATGTGGCGGAGCCCCATGTAGGCCTAAGGGATAGACCAGTAGTGAAAGTGCCATCTAGGGTTGAAAAAGGGCCGTTTTCTCACTTGCCCTCCTTGTGAGGGGTAACCTGCCATTAGCCCTTGGTCAGGGTATAACGTACTAATGTACTCGCGGGTCCTAACCTCCCTCGTCAATTCATTCGGGACCCGGGGCTTAGGGTAGGCTAATCAATTGTTGAGAGTTCGTTTAGCTTTCGGAAAACTCGTTGCAGGAACACGTAAGCTCCCATCAGTGTTTGGGTCATGTGCACTATGGTGGCTCCGGACCACCCCTTTGGGATTTTTCTATGACCCCAAGTCAGCATTTTTTACACCTCATCGGCTAATGCTTGCCTCTGGGCCATCAGGGACCCTAATATGCCTCCAACCGCGTTCCTTTTGGCTCGGGTTTGTTTTTCTTTTTTGGTTATGATCTCATGTTCAATGGACCTTCGTTGCGAACCGGGTGATCTGAAAGGATGCGGTTCTTTTGTAGGTAATTCCTAGTTTCCTGCGATGTGATTCCGATAGGGCACTCGGAGATAGAGAGGGTTGGCAAACTCTACCGTTTTTATTTTTTTTTTTTTTTTTTTGGGGCACCCCTTATGTCTTCTTACCGCCGTAAAGCTTTGCGGTCCTTCCAGGGCTTAATTGTTGAAGGTGATATATCTGATTAAGGTTTCCTTTACCAGGCTGGAAAACACCTTTAGGTGACCTCACTGACCCGTCTTTGATCTTCTAGGGTCCTGCACTTTGCAGAAACCTGCTTATCGACTTGGGGAAAGTAATAGGCACCCGATCGCCGGGCTGGAACACACTGGGATACCGTGCGGGACACTGTTTATATACCCTTGCCTGGGTTTCTTGGGACGCCTGTAGGTTCTCAGCACTTTGGCAGGTACTGCTGCGATTTTTCCCTTGCATCTCGGCTCAATATGTTCAATAACGTCCTATTGGGGGTATTTTTCCTGCTCCAGGTCCTCCTTGGCATTTTACCAGGCGTCCAAGGGGATGTCTACCTTGGGAGGTCACAAAACGTAAATAAAGCTGTGCACTATTCTCAATAATATACTCTGAATTACGTAAGCACTAGGTTGCACTACTGAAAGGCAATAGCATTACATCTAACCACAAATATCAGTGGGCCAACTAAAGACTATAAGTTAAAACATAAGTTTATATAGAAAACAATCTGGAAAATGCATTACTGTAGGAAAATATGAAAAAAAATGGGCTCTTAGTTTAAAGTATTTGATCAAGAATGTATTTAGCTTCCCTCCCAAAACGTCAAGGGGATTACCCAGAGAAGGGTGAGTCCCTACACTATAACATGTTACCTCACTATGCGTCAATCCAGGACTGCAACTTCAGGGAATGGTAGGAACTAGCAAATTGATTATCTTGCATGGTTTTAAAATGTGGCAGATGAGGTGCAAGCAGCCATGGATTGCAATCTCAAATGATTACTACAAAAGCGTAATTTAATAACAAGCTGTGCACATCCTAAAATATACTCTGAAAAACGCAAGCATAGGTGCCAATGAAAGGCAATTGCATACATCAAACACAAATATCAGTGGCACACTAAAGACTATGTAAAAATCCTAATGGTCTATTGATAAACATTGGAACTGCATTTTACTGCTAGGCGGTTCAATCACAGTATGCAATTCAGGGATTGGTAGGAACTAGCAATTGGATTATCCTGCACTGGTTTTCAAAGAGGAAGATGTTGTTTATTTTGAGGATTGGCGCAATTTCATTGGCGCTTGCTCTGCCATACAGATGCCCTTCTTTTAAACCAGTGCAGGATAATCCAATGATAGTTCCCTACCATTCCCTGGAAGCTGTTGCACGTCTCTGGATTGAAGCTAGTGAGGTACATGTTTTAGTGTAGGGGACTTCAACATGGCGGGGATCCCCTTGAAGTTTGGTGGTGGTGAAATATACATATCTTTGTTCAAATACTGTGAAACTAAGAGTCCTGGTTTTTCATATGTTCCTTTGCTGTAAGGCATTTCCAATGTTACTATATACCTTGAGGTTTTACTTAGTCTTTAGTGTGCAATGTTTATCTTGTGTTAGAGGTCTTCCTAATAGAGGAGGCTCGAAGGGAAGAATGATAACCGGTGGACGCTTGCCGGTTACCTCCCGTATAGAGAACATGAGATAGGGTAGTAGTCGGTCCCAGGTACTTTCCCCATCATTATCCACCACCTTTTTAAGCATTGACTTTGGGTCTTATTGAACCTATCCACCAGACCATCCGGTATGGGGATGATATACGATTGCGGCGATGGGTAATATGAGGAGGGGGGCGAGGCAGTGTTCTTGGTCACCTGAGACATGAAGGGGGTACCCTGGTCTGTCAGTATCTACGTCGGGTACCCGTGCGGGGTGAAAACTTTGGAACAACTCCATGGCAATCCCTTTGCGAGGAGGGTGTTTCCTAAGGGAATGGACCTCGGGATATCGGGTGGAGTAGTCAAGGACCTCTAACATTTGCTGTTGTTCCCATAGGGCTGACTTTGGGAGCGGCATACCTGGTACCCATGCCGATCCTCTCAAAGGGAACTCTATTTTTGGCATGGGGGATTTGGGGGATCCGATAAATGAGGCCATAGGGGCTTTATTTGACACTCCTGGGCCAAGTCTGCAGAAATCTTCAATTGCCCCTATAAATCCCTGCCAGTAGAAGTGAGTTACGGCTCGTACCTCTCCCGGGTTTTCTCTCACCCCCTCTATGTGTCCCCCCAAGCACATGGGGTGGGCTAGCTCCATCACCTGGCGGACATGTGACATTGGGGACACCAATTAGCTCCAACTCCTCGGTTTTGCGGTCTTTTTTACGGATATAACATATCGTGTTGACCGCAAAAATGAGGGTACACCATAATCCTCGCATTGTCCCTGGGGTTTCCATCTTTCATCTTGCGCCTTCTCCTCAGCGTTTTTCTAGGTTTGGGTTGTCCGTACAAGTGACCTCTGGATATTGGCAAGGAGGCGAACTTGTGATCAGAGGGGTTTTCCTCTGGGTCCACCGCCAGGAAGGACAAAGGAAACCCTTCAGGCTCTCCGGCTCCTGTGTGGATCACTTCACCCGTACTTCATTATACCTTGCACCTCTTTTATTCTCCCCACAAATCCCATGAAAAAGGGAAAGTCACTAGCCTATGACGAGACTGGTAGTTGGGTAGGCCTCGCAACGACTAGGCCACCACATGTGTGCGGCACGCAGGGAGTCTCTAGGGTGAGTCTGGCAGTTGGTTGTCTCTAGTGGTCCCAATGGATACAGACCACCCCTATACAAGGCAGGGATTCGGTGTTGGCCTGAGCTCACCCAGCTTGGGCCGTACCAGGGTACACCAAGCTCCTGGAGTTCATGGAGGGTTTGTAGGGAGCAGTGCTCCGTTGATTTTGACCGTGACACTCCCGCGGTCACCAACTGTTCAGACATGGTGAGGGGTTTGGCCGGACTCGGCAAAAAACTATCGAAGTACGCCGTGTAACGCCACGTCCATGGGTTCACCACTGCGTTGGACAATCGTGCAGCGACTTGTCACAGTCCATTTTCGCATCGCCAACGACAAATGGGGCTCCCTTGAGATTGGTGTAAGGTCTGATTTTGGGGTGGGCAACCTTCCCCTTTTCAAGCCAACCTTGAACCCATCCCTTGGGACCTCTACTCTCCCTTTTGGGACAGAGACTGTTCTACCCGTACACGGGCGTATGATGGATGCTGACACCTGGAGAAACCTTCTGTGGCGCTGTAACGTTCACACCAAGGAGACAAGCTCGTCCAGACTTTGGGGGTTCCGTGTACCACACAGCGCTGGGATCCTCACGTCTATGGCATGTACCAAAGCGATCACAAACAAACCCTCTCGATCAATGGGCAGTGCGAAAGACTTACAGGTTGCAAGCCATTTGTGGTGAGATGGTAGGGTCATACTATTTGGGGATCAGCGGTTTTGGCTTCGTTGCTGGATAAGGACTTCCAGGTGTAGACTCTTGGGCCGGACGCCAGTGTAACCCAAAGTCGGGTAAGATCTCCCTATCAGCCTGGTGTTAGTCTTACATAGGCTTCTCCCACCTAAGGGTCGAATTAGGCCTTTGGTGGTTCAACCGGTTTTGAAAGGGGGACAGGACGTCAGCCATCGGTACACTGGAGCTGCTCTCTCTCGGAGATCCTCTCGAAGGTTCCGAGTGTATGCTTCTATTTCATCGGGTCTTGGGGTCACATCTTTAGAGGGACGTGTATCACGCTTGACGGGAGAGGTGGGACTGCCAACCTTGTGTCACGCCTCTGGGGGCCTTGATTTCAGGGCCCCTGAAGCTGTGCTGATGAGCCCAGGTTCCACCGTTGCTGCTCTTTCACGGGCTGCTGGGTGCGTCGCATTATACAGGCCGTTTGGTTGCTGCCTGGCATCGTACGTATCTCGTGGGCCTTTTGCTGACTTGCGACCATCAGCTGGGAGGGGGTTTGTAATTCGCCTGAATCAACTGTTTCTCCAGCTCGTTCCCATTTGGATGTCTCTGCTTGCTGATCAGTTGCTTTCTTTATCACAAGACTATGCTGGGGTCCACGTTGGCTGCCCTGTCTCTTTAAGAGAAGCGTCTCTTTAAGAGTAATGCTGCATCCTCTAACACTCTTGTGAGCTTGCACGAGCTATGGGATCACACTCACAAGTCCATTTCCAGAAAGAGCGAAGTTAATCTGGTTTCAATCGGTTTGTCTTGCTTCACGTGTAGGTTTATTTCACCAGCGAACCAAAAATTCATAATTCGGCAATACTATGCACAGCAAATCATATAAACATATAACAAACACTCTGATATCTGAGCGCTTACTATACACAGGTGTGTTCCCTCATAGCACCTTGGGAGACGGTGTAGCAGACACTGGCTTCACCAGTGTGAATGTTCCAGCTCCAGAAGGTATGACTGGAGATAGCAGCCACGACCAGTCTAAGCTTACTGCTGGACTTATTACCACCGGGAAAACCGGAGTGGAAGACAATCGGGGAGTAAGCACCCACCCTGGGTCTATATGATTAATCCCTAGAAAGGCAGACCGGGAATGGCTGGTAGCCGTACTAACTGGACAACTATATATTCGTTTGTGTCAGTCTGTCTGCCGACACCTATTTAACAATGGCCTTTCACTTCCCTCACAAAGGCTTCTTAAATTGGTGGCATGTTTCTTGCATCTATCCAGGCATCATGCCCAGAACCTGGATGGGTATACACGCCATCGCAGACCTTACCAGCTGCGGCACTTACAAATAACAATTTATCACCTGCTTATATGTATTTGCATCTGCAAAAACTTAGAATAGCTTTGGAAAATTTAAATGGGGTTCTTCAAAGGGGAACTATCTTTCTATTTTTTATGGGACTCTCAATTGTTTATTATTGTAACCTTGGAATTCATTCTGTAATGAGTCCATACAATATATGAGTTTTTCTATTTGACTTAAATTATTGCTATCAAATATCTTTTCAGTAATATTCTAATTTTTGGAGATGCACTAGTATGTACTGTAGTTGTCTGTTTTTAGCATATTTTGATTAAATGTTATATTTTAGCTTCATTTTTTTTGTATACAGCGATATGCCAATGTTATGGTAACCAAAAATGAGGTTGCATTGGAAATGTTGCATCACCAGACCTACTGTATCTACGGTATTAACTTCCACAGCCCCGTTAATAACCCAAACCCTAACCCCAGCTTATGGTTACGATTTTATTTTTTAGCAATTTTTGCTAAAATGTACAACCCAGACCAATGTGCCCGATTCAGATTGAATTTGACTTGGTTGAGAAGTGCAACATTAATGGCAATGTATAAGACAAAATTGGGGTCAGCCTGAGGGAAGCAGGAATTGTCTTTAGCTTCAAAGTGTGCCTTTGGAATTTACTGCTGATACTAGGGCTGTGAGGTGGTGGCAACATACTTGTATGACTGGGCAATAGAGGCTGGTTTTTCAACGGAAAATGTAGACTGTTAAATCAGGTATAAATCTTTTATCTGAAAACATCCCATTCTGCAGGCCTTGCTGTCTTTATTTGGACCGCTGAATGAATTTAATACTGAGTATTTAAAAGGGTTTTACCATGAAGGTATTTCATGTTCTGATGTCTTATCTTCAGCTTTCAGTGTCTTTAAAAAAGGATGTGCATAATTTGTTTGAACTGCATAGCATGTGACCCAGCAGGCTTGACATCACCATGCCTTTCCCTATAGTATGTTCACTACTGAGTCACTAGTCAAACTCTGGTCTGTTTATATAAAGTCAGGTAACCTAAAAAGAGCTATGAGTAGCTACAATGTAGCTGAGTGGTTAGCAGATCTGTCTTTCAGCATTGGAATCCTAAATCTGAATTCCCACAGGAACATATGGATTTTTTTTCTCAATGAACATACCCCAAATGAGGTTTCTTTTTTTGGGGGGGGGAGGGGGGGTGGTGGGTGGGGGGAAGGGGATGAAAACATGCCAATAGACCAGGGGTGTCAAACTGCGGCCCTCCAGCTGTTGGGAAACTACAACTCCCATCATGCCCACTGATAGATTATATAAATACATGATGGGAGTTGTAGTTTCCCAACAGCTGGAAAGCCACAGTTTGACACCTGTGCAATAGACAGACTAAAAAGAAAAACAAGCAGCATGATGATACCGTATCTGCACTGTGCGATGATGGAGTGTGTATTATTTGACTGTGCGTACAGGTTAAAATGAGTAAAGCATCTCATCAAATTAGGCTAAAATTCAGTTAAGTGCACCCAATAATTGAAGGATGCACATGTGACACCTGAATTGGAGCACCAGCTGGTAGGGGTCTCAATTTTCAACATCTCCAAATGTGGTCAAGTATGTTCCTCAATGTCCCAGGTACACAGTTTGTGGTAGTGACATCCGGCTGGAGTGACTCCCAGCATGTGTAGTGTGTAGGTGCACCCCAATAGTAACAAAGTCCAAGAGTCAGATAGGCAGTATAACTCCCATTTACTAGTGTAGTGTAGTGATTTCCAACTTTGTAACGAGACACACAATCTTATCAGTTTACAGTAGTGCCACATGGATGACATCTCTTCTCCAACATGTAGCTGGGGCTTGTTGTTCAGCAGGAAAGATCACAGGTGCTGCCTGTGGTTCTGTGAAACATCATAGTGAGGTGAAAAAAAACCCTTAAAGGGGATTTGCCACCAGACCAAGTACTGACCTCCGTTCAGTATGAGAGCAAGGTGTAAACAAATCACGCTGAGTCATGAAGCTGCAGGGGAGAAAGGGAGAGGGGAGGGGGGAGTGAGGAATCCAAATGGAGCGTCTCAAAACTTAAGTGAACTAATAAACAGTACAACAGTGGATTCAATACAGCAAGACACAGCCTCAGACGGCACTGTCAGGAGAAACCTTATCTGCTAAGCAGCTAATGTAATCACGCAGCAAGAGACAGAGACGCACACAGACAGACACACAGCCAGAGCACAGAGCTGCATAAGGGGATCCTGTGACATGTTCACTCAAATAATCAAACTATAACTTGTGAATTCTGTATACAAAAGAGAACACCTATTCTAAACAGCAGATTGAAAGCTTCTTCATCAGATAAAGCAGGGATCTAATAACACTACAGCTAGTTATTCTGTATGCAAAAGAAAACATATTGCTACCCGGTGCCTTAAAAGACCATTCATTCTGCCTGTCATCAGATAAGAAGTGATTCAGGCAAGCACCGGCCTTTCAGCTCCTGGGTCGTGACTAGGGGAAGCTTTGTGGTAACCAAGGGGGGTTGAGAAATGCTGTAGCTCTCAGAGTTTTCACTTTTTTTAATCACATATATTTAGAAAAGTGATTAAATACCCATTTTGGAGGTTCCCACGTCAACATTACATGGTGGCAAAACCCCTTTAAGCCTCATCTGCTGGTTTTGTATATGCAGTGAGGAAGGCACCAAGTAAAGGGAATTTCCAGCCACATGTTAGTAGCTGGTGTACCAGAGATGTCATCACCCTGTGGGAGAAAACAGTATTGCAATGCATTACAGCATGTCTCCATAAAATACAAGTAAACAGTGCAAAATAACATATTATTGTTCAACATCCAGACATCAAGTAGACTAAAGTAATGTGCCATTCAAGCATCACAGTATACTTCTTAGATGTACAGTTAGGTTCATATGTATTTGGACACTGACACATATTTAGTTTTTTGCACCTGTTTACTGAAACCTACTCAAGTTATAGTTAAATAATGGACATAAAGTCCAGACTTACAGCTTTCATTTGAGGGATCCACATTCAAATTGGATCAAGAAGTTTCAGCTCCTTAATATGATTTTAAAGGGACCAAAAGTAATTGGACAAATTAAATAATTGTAACTAAAATGATAATTTCTAATACTTGTTTGAAAACCCTTTGTTGGCAATGACGGCCTGAAGTCTTGACCTCATGGACATCACCAGATGTTGGGTTTCCTCCTTTTTAATGCTGTGTCAGGCCTTTACTACAGCGGTTTTCAGTTGCTGTTTGTTTGTGGCCTTTTTGTCTAAAGTTTCGTCTGTAACAAGTGAAATGCTGCTCATTTGGGCTGAGATCAGGTGACTGACTTGGCCATTCAGGAATAACCCACTTCTTTGCTTTAATAAACTCCTGGGTTGCTTTGGTTTTATGCTTTGGGTAATTGTCCATCTGTATTATGAAATGCCGACTAATCAGTTTGACTGCATTTGTCTGGATTTGAGCACACAGTATGGGCCACATGTATGTTTTAGACCTAAACCGTTTCATACATGTGGCCCTATGTCTCTAAATACCTCAGAATTCATCAGGCTGCTTCTGTCCTGTTTCACATCATCAATAAACACTAGTGACCCAGTGCCACTGCCAGCCATGCCCAAGCCATCACACTGCCTCCGCTGTGTTTTAAAGATGATGTGGCATGCTTTGGATTATGAGCTGTACCGTGCCTATGCCATACTTTTTTCTTTGCATTATTCTGGTAGAGGTTGATCTTGGTTTCATCAATCCAAAAAATGTTCTTCGAGAACTGTACTAGCTTTTTAAGATGTGTTTTTAGCAAAGTACAATCTACCCTATTCTTAAGGCTTAGGACTGGCTTGCACCGTGCAGTGAACCATCTATATTTACTTTCATGCAGTCTTCTTTTTACGGAAGATTTGAATATTGATACACCACCATTTCGGAGAGTATTCAGAGACATACTGTGTGCTCAAATCCAGCCAAATACAGACAAACTGATTGGTAGGTGTTTCATAAGGCCTGGCAGAGCGTTAAAAAGGAAAAAATACATGGTCTGGTGATGTCCATGAGTTTTCAACAAAGTGTTAGAAATTAGCATTTTATTTACAATTATTTAATTTGTCCAATTAATTTTGGTCCCTTTAAAAACAGGTTGGCACATGTTAAGGAGCTGAAACTCCTAAACCCTTCATCCAATATTAATGTGGATACTCTCAAATGAAAGCTGAAAGCCTGGACTTTATGTCCATGTCCATACTATAACTATAACTTGAATATGTTTCAGTACAAAAGTACAAAAAACAAAATGTGTGTAAGTGCCCAAATATATATGGACCTAACTGTACATTTCTGGGTACCACAAATGGAAAGGTGAATTTGGAGTCCAGATTAACCCTTTACAGTTGCATCCAAGGCACATGTGCAGTGAGTATTAGTATGGGTCAATGAATAATCATCTTTTCCTCTAGGCATACATGAATTTACTAAATCTCACAGTGACCTGGTTCAGGCTATGTCCAGTGCTGGATCCAAACTCCTGACCATGTACCCCATGTAACAAGAAGAGTAGAATCGCTGATGCCAGTAGTAATGCCCCTGCCAGCCTGGAACAGCCACATCTCAGTGCAAAGCTGGTAACATTCATCCTGGTGGCCCCACAGGAAGGGATGGCCTTGGGTCCTTAGCACCATAGTCATAAGAAGATGCAACCTCCTAAATAGCAGCACCATATCCCTGCAGCCAATTCCGCTAGCTCCTCTGCTCCCTCTCGCTCTCCTCTCACCTGGGAACCAGTAATGAGGCATCCTCACACTCCCCCGTGTTTCCATCATCCTCCGGTCTTCTTTCCAATGGAGCATCACCACTACAGCCGCTGATTGGCTGCTAAATGGTGATGTCAGCCAACAACACATGACCGCTACAACCGCTGATTTCCATTGGAAATAAAACCAGAAGATAACAGAAGACCGGCATAGCGTGCGGACTGCCATCACTGGATCCTAAGGAGAACCTAATGGATTCATATATCAAAGCGGCAGGATTTAGTTATGTGCTCGTACCTATTATTATGAGGTAGTTATGTATGAGATGCAGTCAGTGAACTTAGTTTTTGCGTTCCCCACAAATACTAAAGCTTAATATAGGAGTAAAAAAAAAGTATTAACCTGTTAAATCTCCCGCAGCTCCAGCACTGATGCGCCCATCATTCGCCGCTAGTCTTTGTTTAGATGTAAGCGGTGATAGTAAATATGACTGCTATGTGGTCTGAGCTTTGGTGGGGTATTTAACAGAACTGTTTTTCCTTAAATTCTGCTGCTCCTTCTTACAGGGATCATTGATACTCTGCTGTATCTAGAATACTTGGGTGGATTGTTTAGGTTCTGGACGGGGACATCCTTTTTGGGGCAAGTCGCCAGTGGTTAGGCAATAGGGATACATAGGACAAGTAGGGCGTAACTAAGGTAACATTGGTAACATTTTGGTTTCTTTGGAACTAATTCCCTTGCCTCTTTTATAGGGGCCTCCTTAATATGTTTTGATAATTGAAACTTGTTTGGTATCCAGTTTTGGTCATTTAAGCATATTGTATCTCTCTTTTAATATTCATATCAAGGGCTAAAACATATAAATAAATTAAAAAAAAAATAAAATATATATATATATATGTATATGTGTGTGTGTGTGTGTATATATATATATATGTGTTTTATATATCTGTGCATATATATGTGTGTGTGTATATTTTTTATATATATACGTGTGTGTGTGTGGATATATAAGCGTGTGTGTGTGTATATATATGTTTTATATATCTGTGTATATATGTGTGTTTATATTTTTTTATATATATGTGGATATATATATGTGTGTGTGTGGAGATATATATATATTATTTATATATATATATATATATATATATATATATATATATAATATATATATATTTAGCCTTTGATATGAATATTAGAAAAAGAGATACAATGTGCTTAAATTTCTATATATATATATATATTTTATATGTATATATATAATATATATACGCTTTTTGGTTTTGCTCTGTATTATTGTATATACTTGGGCTTATTAAGATCAGACATACTCTTAGCTTTTTGGTTGGTTTTCTTCTTACAGCACCATAATTTTGCTTGTCTTTGTGATTCAAGGGCATTATACTGAGCACATGATATGGGGGCGCTGTATCTAAAAAGCAGCAGAATGTGATATGTATGAAACTTGCCGAAATTGAGGAGTGTAGAATATGAAAGAGTGTCATGTGCCAATCTTTGTTTCAGCCATGGTATGGATTTGTATGGCAGTTTCTCACCAAACTTTAGCGCATTCAGAATGTTATGTCTAGTGCAGAATGCCCCAAGTTTTGACATAAGACTATTTCTACATCTAAAGAACAGGGCTACACAAGTTTTTTGGCTCAAATTACGCCAGAAAATTGCAGCAGCCCCGTTCATACTTGTTGCCTTACGTTCCTAAAAATTTCAGGTTTCCAAGAGCAGCTCCAAAACTAAGGCCTCTATTTTTTTTTCATGTAAACTACATCAGATGCAAAGAGCAGAACGATAGGACTTGGTGGAGCACTTCCTCAGTTACAGAAACACAGTTTTTCCTATATACAATCAGCACCCTTGGCTATGCATTTTCATCAAAGATGAAAAAAACTTGCATGCCTCGCTTACAAAAATACCCACTTTTTCACAGCGTCTGGGGCAGGAATAGTCCAATGCTGAGTTTATCATTTCAAACACACGAAAGCCAATATTGTACCTCTTATACAGTTCACGGGTCATAATCCGCCAATTCACATAGATGAGCTGATCGAGATGCTCTCCATTTTGTGCACGGTCATCTGGAAAGTGGCTTGTCTTTCATGTCGATGATGTAACTGTGGTGACATGCTGCCCAACATCTGCTGGGTCTCCGTAAGTGTTCAGGAAGCATCGATGATTGTCAATTGGTGCAATTTTTTCCACATGGATCAATTGCATATCATTGCCATATACTCACTCTCATGTTAGACGCCATTTTGTCAGACGTCCCCTCTGCTGCACCTGTCACACGGCAGCACAATTTACCGGATATTGGTGGGCAGGTTCAGACTCTATTGCTTTTCCACTTCTGACGTCATAGGCCAACATATTATAATAGGAGGCATTGGTTTCAGAGAAGCCTTTGTGGTTAGAAAACAGATAGAAATGCGGCTTCTCAGTCACTCAGTAAAGTATCTTCAGGTTCGGTTTGTGTTCCCCCAGCTTTGTTACTTCCTCTATCTCCTCTGTGGACAATCTATTGCCCCTTAGGCTAGAACAAAAAAAAACAGAATTGTGTCACTTCATGCATCGAACTTCTATTTCAGCTTTGAAAGGGCTTTAGTTAACCAAAACATAGGGGTTCATCATAAGCGAGGGGTCACATGGCGTTTTATTTATACCTATTTTACATCCACATTTGTAAACCAAAACCAGGAATGGGCTCAAAACACATAAAAAACAATGGACCTTATGTATTTAAAACTGTCTGGAAGTAAGACTGGCTTTGTTGCCCATAGCAACCAATCATAGCCCATAGCAACCAATCAGAGCTCATAGCAACCAATCATATCCATAACAACCAATCGGCGCTCATAGTAACCAATCAGAGCCTATAGCAACCAATCACAGCTCAAAACAACCAATCAGAGCCTATAGCAACCAATCAGAACTCAACTTTTATTTTTCCAGAGCACTATATGATATGAAAGCTGAGCTCTGATTGGTTTCTATGAGCTCTGATTGGTTGCTATGAGCTCTGATTGGTTGCTATGGGCTCTGATTGATTGCTTTGAGCTGTGATTGGTTGTTATGAGTCCTGATTGGTCACTGTGGATCTGATTGATTGCTTTGGGTTCTCTGGGCTCTGATTGGTTGCTATAAGCTCTGATTGGTTGTTACGAGCTCTGATTGGTAGCTATGGGCTCTGATTGGGGCAATGGGCTTGATTGGTAGCTATGGGGGTCTATTGGAACTATGGGCTCGATTGGGTTTTATGGGCTCATTACAGAAAATGCCACTGTGGCGAAAAATAGAAAATATACTATAACATAACGAAAACCCTACATATTTTGTATCACCAGAATGCACCGCCCGCGAAACAGATAAAAAAAATTTTTACAGAAGAGTGGAAAGCTGTAAAAACAAAAACCCCAAAATGGTGCACATTTTGCCCACTTAAATTTTTTTGTTTCCAAAATATTTTGGTAGGTGAAGGACACCATTAGAAAGTACATTTTTTCCCACAAAAAAAAAGCCCCCCCCCCCCCCCCGTATGTTATGTAATGAAAAAATAAAAAAATGGTTTTTGGTTGGGGGAAAAAAATGAATGTGAAAAAATAAAAAGGCTGCGATGGAAGAGGCAAAAAGTGCTGCTGGAAGTGCCAAAGACATAAGTAACAATTTTTAAAAAGCAGTTATTAAAAAAATATGTTCTTTTCCTAAACAGGCCTTTTTTTCACCTTTAAACGTGCCTTTAACCCAAATTTTCTGTGAACAAATTTTCTTGTACTTCAGTGGGGGGT
>JAODAL010056377.1:0-23320 GCA_025379985.1 Phyllomedusa bahiana | reverse complement strand
GTCCTGGGGTCAAGGTAGGAAAGGGTTGGGGTTGAATCCTGGTGGTTCAAGGTAGTGAAGAGGTTAAAATGTAAAATTCCCCTTGGGGGTCCAATTTGGTGAAAGGGTGTTATCCTGGGGTTCAAGGTAGTACATAGGGTTAATGTGAAATTCCTGGTGGTCCAAGGCAGTGAAAAGGGTTAATATGAAATCCCTGCTGTTCCAGTGTAGTGAAGAGGGTTAGTGTGAAATCTCTGGTGGTTCAAGGTAGTGAAGAGGGTTAGTGTGAAATCTCTGGTGGTCCAAGGTGGTGAAGAGGTTAGTGTGAAATCTCGGGTGGTTCAAGGTAGTGAAGAGGGTTAGTGTGAAATCTCTGGTGGTCCAAGGTGGTGAAGAGGGTTAGTGTGAAATCTCTGGTGGTCCAAGGTAGTGAAGAGGGTTAGTGTGAAATCTCTGGTGGTTCAAGGTAGTGAAGAGGGTTAGTTTGAAGTATGTGGTGGTCCAAGGTGGTGAAGAGGGTTAGTGTGAAATCTCTGGTGGTCCAAGGTAGTGAAGAGGGTTCGTGTTTATGCGCCATGATGGTCCAGGTCAGGTTCAGTCTAAACTCTCCACTCTTAGATCGCTCCTGTAAGTAAAGCCCTTGGGGACTTCATAGGAAACAGGACCCCCGGGCACTTGCCCAGCTTACCACTCCTTACAAATTGGCATTGAGTACCAGAGTAAATTATACCCAGTTTGTTAGTGGAGTACTAATGCACTGCGCTCGTAAAATGAGGTGCAATAAACAAGTATTTTTGGATTTGCCACCTGAACATGACTGAGGTCAGCAGCGCTTGGTGCCAAGACCAAACATCTGGAGGTCTCGGTAAAGAGCTTCACTGGGGCAACTGCCCGGAATAATAATGTCTTCCAGAAAACGGCAAGTAAGACTTGAGTTATGTTCGGGGATCTGACAGTAAATTACGACTCTCTTACTAATTTCCATGTCTGTGGTTTTATGCACGAAGCTTGGAATATCACGCTCAGGCTGCGCTGCTGTCATTATGCGCTCATTGTCCATTGTCTTCCAGGCACAATTTACCGGAAAATGAGACATGTGGTTTGTATAAGTATGTGCGCCCCAGAAGACGAGACAAAACTCAGGTATTACCTCCACCGACAGAGGATCCGTCCCAAATCCTATCATCAGATGATTGAGGTCGGCATGATCAAGATAGGTAAAATCCTGGCACAATCCTAAAAGGAAAACTACCCAAAGTATTATGTGTAAAAAACGGAGCTGAGAAGCCAGTCGTAGTTTTCCTGCATTAGTGTCCCCATGACAACACTTCTTTCCTGTAGTATGGCAGTTCAGAGTTGTCATAGAGGTATTTTGTCACTTTTCTAATCACAATGGACTTTATCAAAACTTTCTAGTTGTAAAACCGACCAATATTAAAGGGGTTGTCTCACTACAAGGATCGCTGCTTTTTATGTTAAAGATCTTGCAAAAACAAGTCACTTTGCAATATGTGTCCATTAACAGTGTCCTACCTATTCCTAGATATCCCTTCTTGTATGGGCTGCATCAGCTTCTCAGGTCGCTATAGATACAGACCTGTTCAATCTCTCATGACAGGCCGCCAGCACTGGTTGCTATAGCTACAGACCTGTTCAATCTCTCCTGATAGGCCGCAGCACTGGTTGCTATAGCTACAGACCTGTTCTATCTCTCCTGATGGGCCCCCAGATGGTTGTATAGCTACAGACCTTTCATCTCTCAGATAGGTTGTAGACTAGTTGCTATAGCTACAGCCCTTTTCATCTCCCTAAAGGGCCCACATGGTTGCTAAAAGCACAGACATGTTCAATTTTCCTATGGGCTAACACACTGGTTCTATAGCTACAAACCGGGCTTTACTGCACCCCTATAGAAGCCATAAACAACCCCCTAATTCAAAATAAAACCAAGAAAACAGGCTGAGGTGGATGAATCAATGAATGAGAAAACCCCCTTTAAGGATGTAGATTTTGGTTTGATAAAATATAAAGCCCCATGACACATTTTGTTTGTAAATATATGACTTTTTGAATATCTATAATGGGTTATACGGGTATAAAACCATCTTTACTGCTCCAGTGCATCTAAACTAAAAAAGCTAAATTTTGCAATTAATCAAGGTGTAAAAGTTATCCTCCATTTACTGTATACAGGTCCCATGCAGAGCTATGTTTCTTCTTGAAACCGAGAGGTCTGGAAAAAACAGGACTGGAAAAAGGAAAAAGGGGCCTGGAGGGGGAAAAAGGGCTTTTGGGGTAAAGGGGGCTAGAAGGGGTAGAAGGGGCTTGGGGGTAAAGGGTCTGGGGGGTAAGAAGGGCTTTTGGGGGGAAAGCGTAGGAGACGAAGAAGGATCTTGTGGGGTAAAGGGTCAGGAGGGCGATAGAAGGGTCTTGTGGGGTAAAGGGGTCTAGAGGGCGATAGAAGGGTCTTGTGGGGTAAAGGGTCAGGAGGGCGATAGAAGGATCTTGTGGGGTAAAGGGTCAGGAGGGCGATAGAAGGGTCTTGTGGGGTAAAGGGGTCTAGAGGGCGATAGAAGGGTCTTGTGGGGTAAAGGGTCAGGAGGGCGATAGAAGGGTCTTGTGGGGTAAAGGGTCAGGGAAAAGGGGGAAAAAAGGGCTTGTGGGGTAAAGGGGTCTGGAGGGTGTTAGTAGGGTCTTTTGGGGGTTAGGGGTCTCGAGGGCGATAGAAGGGTCTTGTGGGGTAAAGGGGTCTGGAGGGTGATAGAAGGGTCTTGTGGGGTAAAGGGGTCTGGAGGGCGATAGAAGGGTCTTGTGGGGTAAAGGGTCAGGAGGGCGATAGAAGGGTCTTGTGGGGTAAAGGGTCAGGAGGGCAATAGAAGGATCTTGTGGGGTAAAGGGTCAGGAGGGCGATAGAAGGGTCTTGTGGGGTAAAGGGGTAGGGGGCAATAGAAGGATTTGTGGGGGGAAAGGGGCGGAGGGCGAAGAAGGGTCTTGTGGGGGGGAAAGGGGCTAGGGCGATAGAAGGTCTTGGGGGTAAAGGGGGCTTTAAAGGGGAAGAAGGGTCTTGTGGGGTAAAGGGTCAGGAGGGCGATAGAAGGGTCTTGTGGGGTAAAGGGTCAGGAGGGCGATAGAAGGGTCTTGTGGGGTAAAGGGGTCTGGAGGGCGATAGAAGGGTCTTGTGGGGTAAAGGGTCAGGAGGGGCATAAAGGTTTGTGGGGGAAAGGGAGGGGGCATAGAAGGGTCTTGGGGGGCAACGGGGTCTAGAGGGCGATAGAAGGGTCTTGTGGGGTAAAGGGGTCTAGAGGGCGATAGAAGGGTCTTGTGGGGTAAAGGGGTCTGGAGGGTGATAGAAGGGTCTTGTGGGGTAAAGGGTCAGGAGGGCGATAGAAGGGTCTTGTGGGGTAAAGGGGTCTAGAGGGCGATAGAAGGGTCTTGTGGGGTAAAGGGGTCTAGAGGGCGATAGAAGGGTCTTGTGGGGTAAAGGGGTCTGGAGGGCGATAGAAGGGTCTTGTAGGGTAAAGGGGTCTAGAGGGCGATAGAAGGGTCTTGTGGGGTAAAGGGGTCTAGAGGGCGATAGAAGGGTCTTGTGGGGTAAAGGGGTCTAGAGGGCGATAGAAGGGTCTTGTGGGGTAAAGGGTCAGGAGGGCGATAGAAGGGTCTTGTGGGGTAAAGGGGTCTGGAGGGTGATAGAAGGGTCTTGTGGGGTAAAGGGGTCTAGAGGGCGATAGAAGGGTCTTGTGGGGTAAAGGGGTCTAGAAGGCGATAGAAGGGTCTTGTGGGGTAAAGGGGTCTAGAGGGCGATAGAAGGGTCTTGTGGGGTAAAGGGGTCTAGAGGGCATAGAAGGGTCTTGTTGGGTAAAGGGGTCTAGAGGGCGATAGAAGGGTCTTGTGGGGTAAAGGGTCAGGAGGGCGATAGAAGGATCTTGTGGGGTAAAGGGGTCTAGAGGGCGATAGAAGGGTCTTGTGGGGTAAAGGGGTCTAGAGGGGGATGAAGGTCTTGGGGTAAAAGGGGGCTAGAAAGGGGAAGAAGGGTCTTTGGGGGGGAAAGGGCAGGAGGGCGATAGAAGGGTCTTGTGGGGTAAAGGGGTCTGGAGGGTGATAGAAGGGTCTTGTGGGGTAAAGGGGTCTAGAGGGCGATAGAAGGGTCTTGTGGGGTAAAGGGGTCTAGAGGGCGATAGAAGGGTCTTGTGGGGTAAAGGGTCAGGAGGGCGATAGAAGGGTCTTGTGGGGTAAAGGGGTCTAGAGGGCATAGAAGGGTCTTTTGGGGGAAAGGGGCGGAGGCATAGAGGGTCTTTTGGGGTAAAGGGTCAGGAGGCGATAGAAGGGTCTTTGGGTAAAGGGGTCTAGAGGGCGATAGAAGGGTCTTGTGGGGTAAAGGGTCAGGAGGGTGAAAGTCTTGGGTAAAGGGGGGTTTGGGGGGGATAAAGGGGTTTTTGGGGGAAAAGGGTCAGGAGGGTGATAGAAGGGTCATGTAGGGTAAAGGGGTCTGGAGGGTGATAGAAGGGTCATGTAGGGTAAAGGGGTTGGGGGGGATAAAAGGGTTTGTGGGGGTAAAGGGGGTTTAGGGTGATAGAACGGTCTTGTAGGGTAAAGTGGTATAGAGGGTGATAGAAGGGGCTTGTGGGGTAAATGGGGGGCAAGAGTCTGCAGAAGAGATAGAAGAACTTAAGGGGACAGAGATACCTTAGGGGAAAAGCAGGCAGAGGAGCCTGGAGGCGATATACTGTAGGTGTATAAAGGAAATTAGTCGGGGGGGGGGGGGGGGTGGGGGGAAGTAACAAACAGCAGAAAAGAAAAACCGATGGTGCACACCCATGGAATGGTGAACATGTGCTGGGACTGGTACTTGTTCAGCTAACTGCATGGGTCTCCGATTGGACAAGCGGGACTCACACAGAAAATCTTCTCTGCTCCAAATCACGGAAATAGTAGATCCAGCATCTTAAAAGCCTTCTTTATTGAATAGAAAAGACATCCAACAACAGAGTAAAGTCATGTGCTTGGCTAAAATGCGTTTTCCCCGACTCCGTGATTTGGAGCAGAGAAAGTTTTTGGTATAGAGAAGACTTGGTGGGACAGAGAGGTCTGCAGAGGACAAAGCAGTCTGGAGGGGGACAGAAGGGTCTTGTGGAGTAAAATGGGTCTGGAGGACACAGGGAAGAGATGGGGTGGACATAGGAGTATGGAGGAGATGTAGGGGTCTAAAGGAGACAGAAGGGACTGGAAGGGACAGGAGATTGGGAGAGAGAACAAAAGAGCCTGGAGTGGGACAAAGGAGCCTGGGTGGGCATTGGGCAAAAAGGGTCTGAGGAAAAAGAGAGAACTGAGATTGGACTGAAAGATATTAGAGGCAGATGAACCTGAAGGGGTCTGGAAATGACAGATGAGTCTGGAGAAAAAGGGAGAAGAGTCAGAAAGAGACAGAGGAGTATGGTGGAGTCTGGAAGGAAACAAGGGAGTCTGGACAGGACAGAGGGGTCTGGAGGGGACAGAGTAGTCTGCAGGTGACAGCAGATTTTGGAAGAGACAGAGGGGTCTCAAGAAGACAGTAGAGTCTGGAAGGGAACAGGGGAGCCTTTGTGAGGAATCTGGAAAGGATAGATGAGTCTGAAGGGAACAGTGGAGTCTGGAGGAGAACAGAGAAGTCTGAAGGAACGAGGAGGTGGGAAGACACAGAAGGTCTCAAAAAAATTTGGTTGTCACTTCGCCCAAATTTCCCCAAAAAAAAAAACTTTATTTTCCCAATTACTTCGGCACGAATCACGTTTAAAAGCAGTATTTCCGGGTGCACAGAGCCTGAGGGGGTATAGAACCCTGTGCCATGCTTAAACATGCAGAGGGGGCTTTGGTTTGGTTTCATCAATGTTGTGTTTTAGTATGACACGCAATGACGCGCCGTCTTAGAAACGCTTTACTATAAAAATTCCCCGGGGACTTAAAAGGGGGAAAATGCCCAAAAAAATGAAGCGGGAATGTGCCCCGATAAAGTATGGGGCGACAGTGGAAAAAAAAGCTGAGGGCTCAGGTGGAAAAAAGTGACAGAGTGTGGAGGGGACGGCGGCAGCCACAGAGCATGAGTTTTGGGAGTGGACAATGACTTCGGAGGTGGCAAAAAACAGGAGTAGGCCCCAGATGGCACAATGACCGTGTGGAGGTGACGGCAGCGCCCCAGCAGCAGCATGAGGGCAGGCAGTGGACAATAACATTTTTGGAGGTGGGAAAAAAGGGTAGGCCCCGAGGGGACAATTACACAGTGTGGAGGTGAGGGTGGCAACAGCTGAGGTCGACAGTGGACAATGAATTTGGAGGTGGCAAAAAATGGAGTAGGCCCAAAGGTGGCACAATGACACAGTGTGGGGTGACGGCGGAGGAGCAACAGCATGAGGTCAGCAGTGGCACAATGACACAGTTGTGGATGTCACGGCACCAGCAACAGCAGTATGAGGTCATAAAGTGGCACAATGACAGAGTGTGGAGGTGGGTGGCAATACCAGCTGGGAAAAAGGCTCCCATTTTTTTTTTTTACCCGGGAGCGAGGGTCCAATAGGGGGGAGAGCCCGAATAATCCCTTGCTGGTGCGATATTCGGCTGTCATAGCCAGGCAAATCAGCATGTGGGGCCATTGCAAAGTGCTCCGAGGGGCTCCCTGCTCCATCTCCACTGTATACTGCCAGGGTCTTGCGGGTATCTGCCTGTCTCCTCTTTCCATCTCCCCCTCCAGGCTCTCCTCTTTGTAACCTGGGTAGAAAATCCACTCATTTCACAGACAATGCTTCTGCTCAATGCCCTCCTCCTCCTCATTTCAGTCCGAGGACTCATGGGGCCCCGAGATGTAGTCCCCACGTTCCGTCCCTGCCTAGACAGATTTTTCAGCATCTGTTCCAGGACATGAAACAGTGGAATGAGTTTTTTTCCCCTTTTCCTGGCGCTGACAAATAATGGGGGCCTCATCGAATGGCCTAAACAAACGGCTGGTGTCACTCTTGTGCTGCCACTGGCTGACTTCAATGTTAACAGGGGAGTACTCCTGTCGCCTGGTCACAAAAAATCTTTAAGGGCTCTGTTTTTCAGTCGGTAAACAGTGCAGGCGGAATTCCAACGGGTGGAAAATCGATATCGAGTGTTTTGGGGGGGGGCCGTTTGCCGCTGCAATCGAGGAGGGTGTTCCGGGTTTTGTGGGAAGGATGAAGTGCATGCCAGTTTCCGGCCATTTTCAAAATTGTTTAAAGATCGGGGGGAAGACTTCGGGAAACCCTTTTCACAACCAGATTGAACACGTGGCCATGAGGGGCATGGACCATCCCCTGGGTGCAGCGCGGCACCTGTTCCTCCCATTGTCGTCACCATGGTTTGTTTGCAGTTGTGCGGAGAAACCCACACATCGTTTTTGTGCATGACGGGAGCAGTTCCTCCCTGTGTGACTTTTGTTCGCCGAGGCAACCAGGTGTAGAACTGGGTGAACGTGGCCCTCACATGTGGTTGATGGAGCAGTACTTTTGGGGCTGAGATGGTGGTGGTGGTGGAGGGGCGGACATCGGGGCAGGAGCCCCCAGTTTTCAAGTGGGGGAGAAAGCGGGGGTTCCGTCCAAGTTGTTGGGTGCCCGGGGTGGAAGCACATTCACCAGTGGGCCGTAAAGGACAGTATGGCCCTGACCCCTAGTTAAAGCTCTAGAGTCCGCGCTGCCGTGCACCTTGGAACAAACCCATAAGCTCAAGGGGACTGACCCACTTTTTGTTTAATATTTATGAGTGCTGGGTTTCCTTTTGGAAAAGAAATTAAAGGGTTGGAAATTCCATTCGGCTCGGGCCCAAACCATTGTTTTCTGAATGGTGCAGAGCCACATTTGGAAAGGGGGGGACTGCGTACCCAAAAAACTTGGACAGGGCCGGTCAGTGCTGAACCTTAGGATGGTTGGACGATACTGTTGTCTCTTTTCAATCGCCTGCTGAACGATGTGGGCCATGAGTAGGGGGCGGGGATCTGGGCCGGGGAGGTTTTCAAAGAGAAACAGCTGCCTTTGCAGAGGTGGGGGGACCTTGAGGCTGAAATGGGATGGTTTCATGGGCGCTGCTGCTGCTGTTTTTGTGCGGCGGGAGGATGGACCACCACATCTGAGCCCCCTTTCTCCCAGGCCCCCGGATGGTGACGCTGCATGTGTTGTCGCAGGGCCAAAGGTGCCCCCCGTTAGTCCCTGGCCCCCGCTTTATTTTCTGTTACAGATTCTAATTTAAATATTCGGCTCCTCGGTGTCTGCAAAAAACTGCCCACCGCCCCAGTATGGATTTTTCCCCCAAGCTCCCCATGAGTGACACTACGCCGCCCGCCCCGCTGAGCCTGTGCCCCTACTTTCTTGGACCTGCGGGGGTTTTTTACCCCCTGGCGCTTGGCTTCCCGAGCTACATGCTGCTATCTGCTGATCACGACAACCCACCCCCTTGTGGCTGCACCCCTGCCTGCGGCAAGTGCGCCCTTTTCCTGACGATGATGAAGCCCTTGCCTCACCCCGGGTCCCAAGTGGGGGCGGCTACTCATCTTATTTGTGTTTTATGTCATGCTTTCCCCCACTGGTCTTAATGGACACTTCCTGTTTTTGGTGTGGGTGATTCTACGCTTCAGGCTCCCACTTCCTGTTCGGCTGTGGGGGGTTCTACAGCTGGGCTCTACTTCCTGGTAGGCTGTGGGGGTTCTACTGCGGCTCCTACTTCTGGGAGGCTTGTGGGCAGTTTAAATCTGGGAGCAAAAGAGTTAAAGAACCTGAGTGTCTGGATTTAGGGTGTAAAATAAGTATTGGATTTTGTATATTTGATGCTTTTCACTTTTTTAACTGAACAACACATTTTTTCCTCGACACAGGTTAGTTACAGAAGAGAAAACTATCATTTAATATTATTTGATGTCTCAACTTGGAAATCCAGAGCCGTCTGAATGCTTATTTTTTTAAAATGAAAGTATAACAGTTCGGATTTTGTTTGGGGTTTAACAGACGTGGAAAAAAAATTTCCCGTCAGAGGTTTGGGGCCTTGTTCTAACTTAGGTGTCTTGTATGGAGATCTGCTCCCAACTATAAACCGTATGAACAAAACCCTTTAAAGAAATCCCTGGAAGGAAATGGATCAAACACGGAACCAAAGATTGACATAGACACCATGACTTGACCAAGTGCTGAGATGTGTTTTTTTTATTTTCTTCTGCAGATGTCTCTTTTAGGCCTGAAGGTATCTCTCCACTTTTAATGTCCTATATGGAGATCTTCCCCCCTGTAGCAGTCAGTGAACAAAAAAAAATTTAAAGAAATTTCCTTTTAAAATAGAAAACCCTGGAAATAAATGGGGAAACACGAACCAAAACTATGACTTGCGTGACACCATGTGCCAGTGCTGGGATGAGTTTTTTCTCTTCTGCAAATATCTTTTTTGGGCTTGGAGACCTTGCTCCACCTTTGGGTCCTACATGGACTTTTTTCACACTGCAGACACCGCCATGAACAAAACCCCTTAGAGAGGTTTCTTTCCACTAGGAATACCTAGATGAAAATGGAACAAACATGGAAACAAATTTTAACTTGACACAGTCACTGTGACTTGCCCATGTGCTGGATGAGTTTTTTCATGTTCTTCTGCAGATGTCTGTTTTGGGCTTGGAGGGCTTGCTTGACCTTTGGTGTCCAACATGGAGATCTGCCACCACTGTAGACAGTACAGTGAACAAAAACATTTAAAGAAATTTCCTTCCACATATAAAGCCCTGGAAAGAAATGGAACAAACATTGAATAAAATTTTGGGCTTCACATCGACACCATGACTTGACCATGTGATGAGTGTTTCATGTTGTTCTGCAGATGTGTTTTTTAGTTTTTGGGGACTCATTCTGCCATTAGTGTCTTACATGGAGATCTGCTCCCCAAACTAGACACTGCCCTGAACAAAACCCTTTAAAGAAATTCCCTTCCAAGTAGATGTCTTACTTGGGCTTGCAGGCCTTGCTTCACTTTTAGTGTCCTACATGAGGATCTTCTCCCGACAATATCATGAACAAAACCCTTTAAAAAATTCCTTTCCAAGTAGAAATCTCTGAAAGGAAATAGAACAAACATGGAACCAAATTTTTAGATTGACATGGGGGACATGTATGAAAACTGTTGAGGTCTAAGACTTTCTTTGTTACACATGGCAACCAATCAGGGCTCATAGCAACCAATCAGACCAATAGTGACCAATCAGAGCCCATAGCAACCAATCAGAGATCATATCAACCAATAAGAGCCCATAGCAACCAATCAGAGCTCACAACATCCAATTAGAGCCCATAGCAACCAATCAGAGCTCATAGCAACCAGAGCCCACAGCAACCAATCAGAGCCCATAGCAACCAGAGCCCACAGCAACCAATCAGAGCTCACAGCAACAAATCTGAGCCCATAGCAACCAATCAGAGCTCAGAGCAACAAATCTGAGCCCATGGCAACCAATCAAAGCTCATAGCAACCAATCAGAGCTCAGCTTTCATTTCATATAGTGCTCTGAAAAAATGAAAGGGAGCTTTGATTGGTTGCTATGGGGAACCACAAAAGTCTTACACCTAGACATTTTTCATACATGTCCCTCCATGACTTGACCATGTGCAGGGATGATTTTCTCATGTTCTCCTGTAGATGCATTTTCTGGCCTTGGGGGCCTCATTTCACCTTTGGTGTTCAACATGGAGATATGTTTGCAACTATAGACACCGTTACGAACAAAACCCTTTAAAAAAAAAAATCCTTCCAAGTAGAAACTCCTGGAAGGAAATGGAACAAACTATATTAAACTATATTTTGGGCTTCACATAGACACCATGAGTTTACCATGTACTGTGATAAGTTTTTTAAGTTCTTTTGTAGATGTCTTTTTTTTTAGGCCTGGAGGCCTCGTTCTACCATCGATGTCCTACATGGAGATCTTCTCCCCATTCCAGATACTGCCGTGAACAAAACCCTTTAAAGAAATTCCCTTCCAAGTAGAAATCCCTGGATCAAAAACGGAACAAACATGGAAGTAAATTTTTAGCTTAATGTAGACATCATGACTTGACCATGTGTTGTGATGAGCTTTTCATGTTCTTCTGCAGATGTCTTTTTTTTGGCTTGAAGGCCTCTGAACACAACAGGAGACATTGTGTGGTGGCAACAGCTGGCCAAACACTTCCATAGTCCAGACCTTGTAACCAGGTCTCTTTAATGTGTTGGTGGTCGCAGCCAATCCTAACAAATATGGAAACTCCCATCCATTTCAAGAGCCATAGTATCAGTGTAGCTATAGGATTACACCGGGACTGATATAATCTATGTGGGTAGGTCACTCCGAGGTTATGTTGTTGACACTGTCAGTCTGGCTGCCTCTCCCCAGGTGATTTGGTCTTGTGATGGTATTTATACAACCAATACCTAAAGCACCTTAAGTCCAAATACCGACTAATTCCTGAAACCCTACACCCAAGACTTGATGGTAATCAGTTATAGGATCAGCCGTGATGGGGTCACCTGGTGCATGAAGACTTATCACAGTGATCTCTATCTCATAAAACGTTGCTGATATACTAGGACCAGGCAAATCCCAAGAACAGATGATTGGGGCAATTTTCTGTGACACTGATCTGCACATCGTCATTAATAGGACCCAATAGGTGATGACAAGCCTGCTGGGTCACGTGATATGCAGTTCAAACAAATCACATATGCCTCCTTTTGAACACACTGAAAGTTGAAGCAGGACAAACCAGGCATGACATGCCTTCATGGCAAAACCACTTTAAGATATAATATGTCTTTTTAAAATTTTTGAATATTGATTGGGGCACTTTTTTGGGACTGCACATCATCATCAATACCGCCTACATTTTTGGATTACTTATTGTTCACTACAGAACTACAGAAAACAATACCTTAGGGTTAATGAATAACAAAAAAGATAAAATTCTAAACTTTAATTGGTAATATTAAAACAGGAAAAAACTAATCGGATAACCTAACATGGCCGGCAGGGAACAAGCCCCAAAAAGGGCGACCCCGCTCAGGAGCCTACCCTAAATGCCCTACACCATCCCTTACTTAATTATGCATAAAAAACACACCCGACCAAAATAATTGAAAAACCTAAATGATATTTCAGACCCAGATTTTATTGGGAATGAACCAAACTAAAAATCCCTGTCCCATCGCGTTTAACTGTTTGTATGTTTTTAGGACGTGCAAACAGTTAAAAACCATGATAAAGAAGGGAGCCAAAGGCTCCCTGACCTAACAAATACTCTAATAGGCAGGAGGCTGCCAGTGTCCATACATAAGTGGCGTGATAATATGGGTGTGCTCTGGGGTGGCTTTAGGCATGGCCTAGTATGATGTCATGTATTTGGCCAGGGCCCACTGCAGTGCTCTGCCCAAGTGCCCTTAATGCTGTTAAGATGGCTCTGCAGCCCATACTAGTGAATTCTGAACTAATGGGGGAGGGATCCTCTGTTCTGGATATTCATCTCTTGACCTAAATGAAGAGCGGTTACAAAGAGTGTCTCCCCTCTGGAGGACCTGTCCCTTACTGCATTGCACAGACAACTCATTGATTATAACGAGCAGCTAATAACCAGAGTATGTGCAGCATGAACGGCAGCTAGATGGACTGGGGGTTCCTCGTAGGTTGTCACAGGTATCTGGAGCCTACTGCATCCCACAGCTTCTGGAGGGGCCTACATGCCAAACACCACCATCCAGGGCCCCACCCCCCTTGCGACTGCACCACAGCTTTGGAGGGGGCCATGAGCCAACACCCACCATCCAGGGGCCCACACATGATGACATGCACCACAGCTGCTGGAAGGGGCCATAGAGCCAAACTCCACCATACAGGGGGCCCCACACGCTGGACTGTACCCACAACTGCTGAGGGGCCATTAGAGCCCAACATCACCATCCAGGGGCCCACATGCTGATTGCCACCCAAGCGGCTGGGAGGGTCATAGAGCCAACACCACCAGTCAGAGGCCCCACACATGCTGACCGCATCCCACAAGTGCTGGAGGGGCCATAGAGCCAACACACAATCCAGGGGGCCCACATGATGACTGCACCCACAGTGCTGGAGGGGCCATAGGCCAACCACCACCATCCAGGGGCCCACCATGATGACTGCACTACCAGCCTGTGGAGGGTGCCATAGAGCCAACGACCCACCTTCAAGGGGCCCCACACATGCTGACTGCACCCCAAGTGCTGGAGGGGCCATAGAGACAACGAACATCATCCTGTGGCCCCACACAAGTGACTGCACCCACAGCTGCTGGAGGGGCTATAAGCCAACACCACCATCAGGGGCCCCACATGATGACTGCACCCACAGCTGGCTGGAGGGGCAATAGAGCCAACACCACCATCCAGGGGCCCACATGCTGACTGCATCCACCAGCTGGCTGGAGGGAGCCATAGACGCCAACTCCTCCATCAAGGGCCCCAACATGCTGACTGCACCCACAGCTGCTGGAGGGTCCATTAGAGCCAACACCACCATCCCAGGGGCACCACATGCTGACTGCACCCACAGCTGCTGGAGGGGACCATGGAGCCAACACCACCATCCAGGTGACCCCACACATGCTGACTGCACCCCAACAGCTGCTGGAGGAAGCCATAGAGCAACACCACCATCCAGGGGCCCCACACATTACTGGACTGCACCCACAGCTGCTGGAGGGGGTCATAGAGCCAACGACCACCATCCAGGGGCCCCCAACATGGAGACTGCACCCACAGCTGTGGAGCTGGGCCATAGAGCAAACACCTCCATCCTGGGGGCCCAAACATGCTGACTGCACCCACAAGCTGCTGGAGGGGCCATAGAGCCAACAACCACCATCCAGGGGCCCCACATTGCTGACTGACACCACAGCTGCTGGAGGAGCCATTAGAGCCCTACACACCATCCAGGGGCCCAACATGTCTGACTGCACCCAGAGCTCCTGGAGGGGCCATAGAGCCAACACCACCATCCAGGGGCCCCACACATGCTGACTGCACCCACAGCTGCTGGAGGAGCCATAGAGCCAACACCACCATCCAGGGGCCCCACATGCTGACTGCACCCACAGTAGAGTCCATAAAACCAACACCACCATCCAGGGGCCCCACATGCTGACTGCACCCACAGGAGAGTCCATAGAGCCAACACTACCATCCAGGGGCTCACACACATGCTCCATTGGGATTCTTGAGAATAATGGGTCTGGGTCCTGCTCTTCCAACCAATGTCTGACATTTCTAGCCTTGTGACATATCGCATTGTCTTGCTGGAAGATCTCATCTGCCCTAGGGGAGACCGTCGACATGTATGGGTGCACCTGATTTGCAAAGATGGGCCATACCCAAAACGGGTGAGCACCTTCCTTATGGATAGGTCCTTAGACTGCCCCGAAAAATTTCTGGCAACGCAGCTTGCTTAGCAGAGGTACAGTAAGATCCGTCTGCTCAGGGGCCCCATATGCAGTAGGGTTAGCAGAGGTGCAGTGACATCCGTCTGCTCCGGGGCCCCATACACAGTAGGGTTAGCAGAGGTGCAGTGACATCCGTCTGCTCCGGGCCCCATACAAAGTAGGGTTAGCAGAGGGGCAGTGACATCCTGTCTGCTCTGGGCCCCTACACAGTAGGTTTAGCAGAGGTGCAGTGATATCCGTCTACTCCGGGGCCCCATACTTAGTATGGTTATCAGAGGTGCAGTGACATCCGTTTGCTCCGGGCCCATCACAGTAGTGTTAGCAGAGGTGCAGTGACATCCGTTGCTCCGGGGCCCCATACACAGTGGGTTAGCAGAGGTTGCAGTGACATCTGTCTGCTCCGGGGCCCCATACACAGTAGGGTTAGCAGAGGTGCAGAGACATCGTCTGCTCCGGGGCCCCATACGCAGTAGGGTTAGCAGAGGTGCAGTGACATCCTTTCTACTCCGGGGCCCCATACACAGTAGGGTTAGCAGAGGTGCAGTGGTTCTGGTTGGGAATTTCTCATGCTAATGGAAAAAGGGAGTCCCCCTACACCATTGAAGGTGGGACGCAACAGCCCTCCCACCAGTCGACATTTAGTTCTTGCCGATTGGCTAAGGTTTACATGCTTATTATATCAGTTTACCTGTTTATCGAATTTGTCTATGTTTCACTGCATCCATTTATCATTCTCTGACTTAGTGCCCCAGAAAATCTGCCTAAAAAGTCCGGCCTTTCCGGAAACACTCAGTGCCAGCCCACAGCTCTCCCATATCGAGAGATCCTTTATATGCGGATCATTTCCTGGAACATAAAGAGGCTCCGTTCCCCAAATAAACGGATGAAGGTGATCCGGCATCTAAAGAGGCTCCGCCCTGATGTGGTCCTCCTGCAGGAAACACATCTGAAAGCTGATGACATTAAGCGATTGGAGAAGCTGTGGGTGGGTCACGCCTTTGGGTCCCCGTCCGTGCTGGGTAAGGCAGGGGTTAGTCACGCTTATTCACAAAAATTTTCATTTGAGCGGGTTTTCACTGAGCTTGTCTGGGGGTAGAGTCCCCCTTTAGTCATTAAGTGGGGAAAATGGGGCCTAAGATCTTTATATCAGGGGCCCCCAATGGTCAGAACCGGGTATTTTTTAAGGAGTTAGCAAGAGGTTTGCACCGATAAAAAACCCGGGGTGCCAAATTATTGGAGGAGAATGAAACGCAGTTGTAGATCGGGGTCAAAGAAAAGGGGAGGCCCCGGCTCCCAAGAAAACAGCAAGGGCATTTCCAGTTCTAAAGGGATCTTAGGCACCTATGGACGCCGCTAGTCTTCATGATTGGGGAAAGGGGGAATCCCGTGAAACGGGGACTACACTTACTTTTCCCCCGGTTCACCAGTCAGGGTCTGGGCCCTGGATCATTTTTGGTTTCTGACTCTCCCAACCCCCGAGTCGAAAAAGCAAAAAATTCTGAACATGGTACTTGATCATCCCCAATCTAGTAGATTTGATGGAATTTTTTTTCCCAAGGGGTACAGATTTTAAATTTGGGAAATTTCTGCCCATCTCGCAAAGCGGTTCTTTCGCTGAGATGGTTGGGGGGTTTGGGGGTACCTTGTTCGGATAAACCCGACTCACCCGGGGGACCCCTAAATATATTGGGCAACAGCGGAGGGGGTACTTAGGGCAGGGGGCATAGTATACCCTGTCTATAAAGCAAAATGAAGGGGGGTACCCGACTGCCTCAGAAAGAGTTAGGGGGGAAACCATAAGACCTTCTTGGAGTTGCTCTGATAAACCCAAGCGGGACTGGGAACAGGCCAAAAAGGGAGTTTGCCTCTGGGAAGATCGCACAGAGGAATACATGGTCACATTACACCCCCAAAATTTTAGGTATGGAAAAAAAAACGGGAAATTTTTTCCGGCTGGAAAGGGGCCCAAAAAACCCCGACCTTTTAAAGCTCCCCGCACCCCGGGAAAAGGTACCATTACCCTATCCCCCAAAATTAAATGACACGCTCAGACAATTTTATGCCACACTGTATCATGGGAGGGTAATTTAAGGGAGGATGGAAGGGAATCCTCTCAAAGTCAAATTGCCCCCTTTAAACAGTTCCAGGGGAGGAATGAAGGGGGAAAATAACGAGGAGGAGGTCAAGATGGTATTCGCCTTTTAAAGGAAGGAAAGGCCCGGGAAATGAGGGTTTCCCGGGGGGGGTATACAAATCCTAAGTGATCAGTTTCCCCCCATTCACCAAATATTACAACGCGATACTGCAAAATGAGCCTATCCCCCCAGATCAAAAAAAGCATACATTAAAAATTATCCCCAAAAAAAAGGAAAGACCGTGTCCCTGCATCATATAGGCCATATCCCCATGACATTGACCAAAAAATTTGGGCTAAAAAAAATGGCTGCCGCCTCGCCCCGGTTTTTTTTGCCGCAATTGATTTTGGGCCTCCCAAAAAGGGTTTTATCAAGGGGAAGAGCGGGGGGTGGGGGAAAAATCAGGAAAGTGCTACGGTAGGAAAAGGGCCGAAACCCAAACCACGTAGGGGGAGAGGGGTGCCGGGGGGCCCCTTAGTGCAGAAAAGGTTCAATAATGTGCGATGGGATGGCTTTGGTTTGTCCTGGATCAAGGGAAATTTCGGGAGTTTAGGTCTGTCCTCTCTGCCATCTATGACCCCCAAAACACCCCCAAACCCATACTCCGGGTTTCCTTTTCCCAAAAAAATTTCCCTCCAAAAAAGGGGGCCCAAGGGGAAGGGGATGTCCGTTTTCCCCCCTTATTTTTTTTAATTTGGGCCCTGCCCCCTTTGGGGAACGGGGTACTTGGGATTCTGACCTCTTCTCGGGACCCGGGAATAGGAGACAAAGAGGTGAAGCCCGCCTTTGTTTGGGGGACGATTTATTACTATTAAATGTCTGCTCCCCTGCCCAAAGCTCTCCCCCAGTGCGGGAGTTTGCTGCGATTTTTCGGCACCTATCAGGGAAATAAAGAAAACCCGGTTTCCAAAAGAGTAAAATTGTTAGAAAAATTGGCCCAAAAGCTTTCACAGTCCCAGGGGGCAACGGGGAAATTAGAAATTTAACCCGGGGTCGGGGAAAAAAAACTTTCCCCCTTATTTGGGTATCAAGGGGGGGGGTCGGACTCCGGACTGGGATGTATAATTTAAAAATATCCCCCATTTTTTATAAATAAAATTCCCCCAGGACCGGGAAGCGTTGGACCTCACCCCACTGTCATTGCCGGTAGATGTCACGCCAAAAAGGGTTGGTCTGTTTCCCCCAAAGTTTGCTATCCCCCTACAGACCCTCCCATTCCTGCTAAAAAACACACGGGACATAAAACCCACATTAATTTCTTCCCTTTCCAGATTTATAGGGGTTCGGGGAAAAAAAAAACCCCGTATTGACTACATAAAACTGTTTCCTCCCAATTTGGGGGCGGTGGGCTGAATTCCCAGTTTGTTGGGGGTTTTAAAACCCTGGCCTGTCTAAACTTTTCCTTTACAGACGGGGATTGGGCGGTCTTTCCGGCTTCCGAATTGGGAATTGGGAAAAGAGGGGGTTTGTTGCGCCCTTGGCACCCAAAGGCCTTGCTCCATACCCAGGTATCTAAGTCCCTTCTCTGATTAAATTGTCCCCCCTGTTGGGGAGACACTAAAAATTGGCGGGGAAACAGTTGGGGAAACGCTTAGGCCTTTCCTTCGCTCTCCCAAAGGGGCTTTGCCCTTTTTGGGACCACCCCGAGTTTCCGCGGGTCAAAAGCAATCCGATGTTTGGGAAAGTGGGGGGGATTTCCCGGGGGTTGGGGGGCCGCCGGCGCATGGGGGGCCGCAGTAAAGAATGGCCCCCCGCGGCCCGGGGGGTTTTTTTTTTGAGCCCCAAAATAGCTATTTAAAAAAAAAGCGCGGGACCGGCCGGCCCCCATAGGGGGGATAGGCCCCCCCGCACTCCGGGAAAAAATTCTGTCCGAAGGGGATGGGGCGCGCACCCGGACTCTGTCTACCCGCTTCCCAATTCCCCCGCCGCGGGAAAAAGTAAAACCCCCGGGGGGGCCTCCCCTGTTTCCCTGGGGGGGGGGCCGGCTTTTTTTGCGGCGGGGCCACCAGCGCAAAAAGGGGACGTCCTCTTCTGTGGTCCCCGGGGAAAGGGGGGGGAAAGGAGCTTCCCCCTCCCCCTTTTTACCCCCCCAGGGGGACAAACAAAACCCCCGGAAAGGGGGGGCTTATGATGGGGGGCTGGCTTGCCATACAAAAAGCTTTAACCCCCAGGCTGCCTGCACACTTGCCACTCGGGTGTAAAAACAGTTATCTGCAGAAGGGGGGCCCCTCAAGCTGCCGGGGGGGTTTAAAAAAACCCCCCGTTCCTTTTTTTCTCCCCCTACTCCGATGGAAAAAATACTTACCCCGGGAAAGTGCCCGGGAAAAACCGGGGGGGCCCCCCACGAGTTCCCCTCGGGATTTTTACCTAAAAGGGCCCTCCCCAGCCCCCGGGGCCAGCCAGGGACGGGGGAGAAAAACCCCGCGTGCCAGCACCCAGCAAGGGGGAAAGGTGATGCTGCAGGTTCCTTCCCTTGATTCCTGGCCAGGGGGGACCCCCAGGGCTGGGGGAAACTCCCCCTGAAATTACCCCGGTTTAAAATTTACAAGTTCCTGGCTCCCGAATGGCGGGACAAAAGCCCCAGCCCTGCAAGGGCTCTTGAGTCCCCCGCCCCCAGGCCTCTCTGCTCAAGCTAAGCAGGAGGTTCAAGCTAACCTGCCGGGGACTGGAAGAATTAAAAAGGGCCAGGGGGGTGAATAAACCTGGGGAGACCGACAACCCCCAGAAATCTGAACCCCCCGTCAAAAATTTTCAGGCCAAAAAAAATTTTGGTGCAGAAAAGAAGCATCGAAGACCTTGAAAAATGCTCCAGGGGGGAGAAAATTTTGGGGGCTAGTGGGTCTCCCTGAATCGTTCAAAAAAGTGACCTAAAAACCCCTTTCTGCCGGATGGCTCCCCGGGTTTTGAAGGGGGGCATCAAAAAACGGCTCCCCGTATGGGAAAGAAATCCACCGGGGTAGGCCCAGGGGGGGGAAAAGAACTGCTCCAGCTTCAAAATCTCAGAAACCCGGCAAAAAAGACCCCCGTTTGGGGTTTAATAATTTTTTCTGGACTTTAATGAAAAAGGCTAAAATTTCCGGGGGTGTTTCGCAAGGCCTCAAAAAAAGCCACCAAAACTCCCTCCAGGGACACAAAGGGGGGGCTTGGCCTTTTTCAAAGGGACTTCCCCGCAGGGGGTCCCCCCAGAAGGGCTTTCCCTTCGAAAAATTTTGCCCCAGCCTTTTTCATAGGAAGATGCGATTTCAGATTCTCTCCCCGGCCCAACCCCCAAAGGGGTGGACCCTGTTGGCCCGTCCAGGTTTAAAAAATTCACCCAGGGGGGAAAGGGGAAAAGATTTTTCTGCGTAAACCTGACCCCCTTCGGGGGGTTTCCCGGTCTAAAAAACCCCAGCCGACCCCCGGGGTTTCTTTGGGGAAAGCTGAAACCCCGGATCCCAAGAGCCCTTTCAAGAGGGGAGGGAGAGAGATCTCAGGGGACTCGTCCCCGATCTCTATCCCCCCCCCAACTCTTCCAAAAGGGGGCCGCCCCCCGAGACGGAGGCCCCAAAGGGGACTCTACCCCGGGTTGGGGGGACTGACCAACCTGCTCGACGGGATCGGGTTTTTGGGGGGATGGGGGGGTGGCTGTACGGATTTCCCCCAAAGAGTTTTTTTCCATCTTTTTTTCTTCCCCTAAAGGGGTCGGGGGGGGTTTAACAGGGGTCTTTCTAATTGTTTTTAAAATTGCCATTTTTTTTCATAATTGTTCATAGGCCAATCTGGGAAAATTCCCTAGTTACCAAAAGGGTTTTCCCCGGGTGGGGGGGGGGGGGGGGAATATTACCCAGTCCCCTTTGGGAAAGAAAAACCTCATGCTGATGGTAAAAGGGAAAAGCCCTTTCCCAACGCCATTGAGGCGGGGCATGTAATACCCCCCTTCAGGGGTATTTTCATTTGTGCCGGTTTGGCAAATGTTTGCATCCCCGGGTTATGCCAGTTTACTATTTTGGGTTAATTTTTTAAAATTGCCCTTTACTGCGTCCATTTTCCCCTTGCTCTAATTTGATCCCCCCGGGTGATCTGAAAAAATTTTTTGGGTCCCCTGACATTTTAAAAGTCCCAAACCCCCCAAGCTCTCCCACTTAGAGATCCCTTTTTTATGGGGTTCTCTCGGGAAAACATGGGGGGGGCCCCGGGTTCCAAATAAAGGGAATGGGGGGTGATCCGGTTTCCTGAAGGGGACTTCCCCCTTTGATGGGGTTCCCCTACGGAATCGCCCCTTGCAGGTGAGGACTTCAAGGGGTTTGGGGAAAAGGCTGTGGGGGGGTTCACCCTTTGGCCCCCCCGTCTATGTGGGGAAACCCCGGGGGGTTTGGCCCACGCTCATCCTTTAAAATTTTTTCCCCTTTTGGGAGTGGTCTCCACAAACACGACACTGGGGGGAAGAGTCTGCACTTAGAAAAAAGGGGGGGGGAAAGGTGAATTAGCATCTTTAAATATTAGGGAAACCAAGGGTCAGAACCGGGTTTATTTTCAGGGAGTTTAGGGGGGAGAGGATTTTTTGGCCAAACCCAAAATTTCAAGGGCCAAATTTTTGGGGGGGGAGACATGATTGGGTTTTAAAGACCACTTGGGGTTTTGGAGGGGGGGCCCAAAACCCCCAAAGAGGCAGAAGAGCCTTTTTCCAAGTCTGAAAAGGGGTTTTACCCGCCTTTTGGGGCCCCCAAAATTTTTTCCACGACTGTTGGGGGGGGAAACGGAATCCGGGATGAGCGGGATTTAACACTTATTACCCCCCGGTTCACCGTCGGGGTTTCAGGTTGGACCACCCTTCTGGTATTTGACACCCTCCAAACTGGATTGAAAGTCCCCAGAATTGTTGAACTTTGGGTCATCTTGATCTTTCCCCCAAAATCCCCGTGGTTTTGAGGGAATTTTTCGAGGGGAAACGGGACTTTTTTTTGGGAAAAATTCCCCGTTTTATCTTGAAAAAGACAGAAAATTTTGCTGAGATGGTGGGGGTTGGTGGATGACCTTTTACTTCGGCAACCGGGTCCACGGGCGGGCCCCCTCACTCAAAAGGGGAAAATGAATGGCGGTGTTGGGGGAAAGGGGTTTTTTAGCCTATACCTTGTGGATAAACGTAAGCTAAGGGGCCTATCTGACCCCCTCGGAAAAGTTGGGGACCTATAAAACCTTTTGGGATAGCTAAAAAAAAACCCCAAAGGGGAAGGGAAACAGGCCAAACGGGATTTTGAACTTTGGGTGATCATAGAGAGGAACTAAATGGTCACACTTACATCCCATTCTTCAGGTCGGAAAACAAATCGGGAAAACTTTTTTCCCGGTTGAAGGGGCCCAAAAAAAACCCTCCCCAAAAAAAGTTTCTCCGCACACGGAAGGTCCAATTACCACTGTCCGGCAAAAAATTTTAACGAAGCTCAGGAAAATTTTTTGCCACAGTACTTCAGAGGGTAAATTTAAAGGGGAGGCGGCGATTTTCCCCAAAGTCAATTGCCGCACTTGTAGATCCCAGGGGGGAAAATGAATGCGGACATAACTGAGGGGAGGTCAAGATGGTATTCGATTAAAGGGCGGGCCCAAGGCCCCAGGATGATGGGTTCTCTGGGGGAAATTACAAAATCCTAAGCATCAGATCCCCCCCAACCCTCACCGAATTTACACTGATTTTTACAAATGAGCCACCCGCCCAGAATAAAAAAACGCTACTTTAAAAATTATCCCAAAGAAGGGAAAAAAGACCCGCTGCTCCCCTGCATATTGGCCCATATCCCTCATAGACATTGACCAAAAACTCTTGTCTAGATACTGGTGGGCCGCCCCGCCCGGGTTTTTTGCCGCCTTGATTGGCCCCCCCCCCAAAAGGGTTCTAAAAAAAGACGGCGGTGGGAAACTCAGGAAAGTGTGCGGTTTGGAAAAGGGTCCGCAAAAAAAAAACCATTTCAGGGAGAGGGCCTGTCTGGGGCCCCCTTGGATGCGAAAAGGCCTCGATAATGTGCATGGGGGTGGCTTTGGTTTGTCCTGGATACCCTGGGAATTACAGGGGTTTAGGTCGGTCCTCTCTCCATCTATGGGTGCCCCCCAGCCCAAATTCTTATCGGGTTTTCCCCCTTTTTCCAAAAATCCCCCTCCAAAAGGGCAAGGCAGGGATGTCCCCTTTCCCCCCTTACTTTTTAAATTTTGGGCCTTAGAACCCTTGGCATGGGTACTTGAGGTTTGACCTTTCTCGGGGATCCCGGTAGGAGACAAGGAGGTGAAGCCCCTTTGTTTTTGCAGCGTTTTTATATTCATGTCTGCTCCCTGACCCAGCTCTTCCAGGGTGGAGTTGCTGCGATTTTTCGGCACGCATCAGGATACCCAAAGTAAAGTGTCCAAAAGTGAATTGTTAGGGAAAATTTGGCCGAAGTATAAAAGTCCGTGGGGAACATGGGTTGACATTACCCCCGGGGTAAAGGGAAAACACATTATTTGGGTATCAAGGTGGGTCGGACTCCCGGGCTTGATGTATTAAAATTAAAATTCTCCTCTTATAAATAAAAATTGACCCGAAGCGTTGGACCTCACTGCCACTGTCACTTGCGGTAGATGTCACCCATAAAAAGGTTGTTCCAAGCTGCTTTCCCCCCACAGACCCCCCATTTTCCCCTCAAACATACAGGGGCATCAAAACATTAACTCATGTTTCCGTTTATATGGGCAGGGAAAAAAACCCCTATTGCCTAATAAACTAATCCCGCCAGTTGGGCGGTG
>JAODAL010056376.1:0-23320 GCA_025379985.1 Phyllomedusa bahiana | reverse complement strand
GAATTGAGCCGCACAAACTAGTAGCGGTTAAAAAGCGTGTTTTCTACCCACACAACAAGAGATAAGTTGAAATTCCCCTTTGTTTGTAATTGGGCCCCAAAAAAAAAATATATATTTTGGCTTGAAAAAGACTTTTTTTTTTTACCACCAGCAAAACAACCTTAATTAACCCCTGGATGTAAATTCGCAATAGAATTCACACCCAAAAAATTAAGGGTATTTGTATTTAAAAACGCGTTTTTTTTTAAATGAAAAAAACGGGGAATGGCTTGACCCACTTGGATTTGAATGTAATGCAGGCAGTGGAGCACGGGTTTTTCGATCCTCCCCCAAAAAAATCAAAATAAAAATTTCAGAGAACATTCTTGAGACAAGCTGAGACACCCCCAAATCGCTGTATAAAAAATCATTTTTCTTCAGAAAGCGCTATCACCCGCACCCCTTCCTATCAGTACAGTGAGAGGAGTGTGAGCTCCCCCCGGCGCGCCGGTCTTATATAGTGCGGTGAGTCACAAAATCCCGCGGTCTTGATTGGCTTCTCTCGCACATGTCATGCGGCTATGCCCTTCTTCCCCCCAGAGTGCTTTCCCCCTTGTACCCCATGGTCGCAGCCTTTTACAATCAAAAGCCATTCGTTCACCCCGAAGTACCCCAAAGTTCGACTTCGGTCCGAACCAAAGTTTTCCGAAATTCAAACAAATTTCCACTTCTTTAAATAAATTTCGCCCATCTCTAGTAATCACCCAAAGAAAAAACATTTTGATTGATGTTATAGACACCCAGTGGTTCTGAAAATGTTTTACGGGCTCATGCTGGCTCACTTACCTAGACAGTAATACCCATTGGAAAAATTTGGGCCCCCGTTACCATGTACAATTGTTAAAACCTGTACAGCCAGACTTGCCGCTTCTTGTATTGCACTTTTCATCCCACAAGGGAGAAGGAAATAACTTAAGATCAACATTAAGTCAGAAGATGAATGACTTGACTTCTTTCGCCATTCAGTCTGACATTCTGAGTGTATTTTCATAGGATACAAGTATTAATGGCTTTACTAAGTGTCTGCTCCCGGGGTTATTAATCAATCGACCCAGCGATCATGGAGATTTTTTAAGGCCATGCTCACACGCCTGTACATACAGTGCTGTCACGTATTTTACTTCTAACCCTCAGTGTCAATCTTGGGAAATACTGTTACCAAGCCTAATACTTAAAGGGGTAGTTCAAGTTTAGACTCTATTAAGCATTTATGTAATAAGAAATGTGCATTATGTGATTTATATCTAAAATATAACTGTACTTAAAACAAAAGGGAATGTGTCATCAAAAATTACTTATTGTTTAACCACCCCCTCCCAACTGCCCCCTTTTTTTGGAGGGAAGCCCCTTTTTTTTAACCCCCTTGTCCCCTGTCCCTTTTAGCTCTATAAATGTCCCTTTTTTTCTTTTGGGAAACAGTTTGTATCAAAAACGACTATCTTGCGAAAAAAAGTATTGATTGCTTCCCGCTGTATATTACATAACAACTTACTTAATTTTTCCATTGGATACAAACAACCTAAAAAATGTCCCCTTTTTCCCCTGTCTAAAAAGTTGGCATGTAGTGGGGGGGCGGGGTTTAAGGTGTGTCTTGGTGTGAGGTCATGTTTTTGGGCGTGGTTAGAGGCGTGGCCTGATGTGTCCCTCTTTGCAATCTCTAAAAGTTGGGAGGTATGGTTTAACTCACATTTTTATGTTAAACACATTTTTTAAGAATTTTGGGATATATTTTTTTTTAATTTTCATATCATTTTCAATTTTTGTAAAAAAATTCTAAGTCCTGCAGTTTTCACTTTGGCCACTAAGCCTAATAAACTGACCTTCCCGTTCTGTACGGAAAATTCTTAGTTTCTGCTCATTACAGTACAAAGAGGGTCAAACAAAGGAGACAACATGTGAATAGATAACACAGGGTCCACCAATCACAAGAGGATATAGTCACAGTTCAAACCCTTTCACCTCCCTGCACTGGCTCCTTCCCAGGTCACAGAGATGCTAGAAAAACTTCCTAAGAAATGAATGAGACTGAGTCATCTTAATCTCCTATTGATGAAGCACTGTAAACATCTCTCTGACTGCTGTTTAAAACATGCAAACAAGACCTGTGACCAAGTGAAAAAATTCAAGACCAAGAATTATTAAAAAAAATTGAAAGTGATATGAAAAAAAACCAAAAAAAAAAAAAAAAAAAACCCCCTAAAAAATTGTTTAACCAAAAAAAATGGGACGAAAAAAATTGACTCATTTTTTGATGACACTTTCCCCTTTTTAAACAAAAGAAGCCCCAAAAACCCCCAAAGGGAAACATAAAAATTTAATAATAATAAAAATTTTTTATTTATTTTAGCCCCAAAAAATTTTCCCCCGCACTTTAAAAAAATTGGGAGGGGGGACATACAGACATTTCACATTAAAAGAATTTTACAAATAAAGACACGGGGGTTATGGGGCCCCTGCCGCGAATTTTAAAATTTCTATTATGGGTATGGGTGAGAAAAAAGGGTTAAAAAGTGCCTCAGTTTACTTTTGGTCCACCCATTTTACATAAATAAGAGGGGGTTTTAACATAGAAATTGGGTAAACCCAGCCACCTGACAGTACATTTTTATAAAAGATAAGGCCTGTGAGTGCCCTATTTTGGGAGTGACAGGTTTTGATAGCATTTTGGGGGATTTTGGAAGGCCGGGGCTGAGAAGTGTTTTCTCGGGGCCCCTCTTAAAAACTGTGGGGGTTTGGGAATGTGCTTGATCGCCCCCGGGTAGCATATTCCATGGACCGGGGGCTGCACGGGGAAAAATTTCTTGGAGAGGGGCAGGGAGGTTCGGGATATTGGGGAATTAGTTTTGAAATAAACAGCAAGGGGGAGAGCAGGGGTAGGGGGGTTTGACAGAGATGGGGGAAAGGGAGTTGTAGGGGGAAACACTGTGGAAGCTTTATGGGTGAGAGGGGGTGAGTTTATTTTTGTATTTTTAACTGGAGGGGCAACCATGCAGTGATTTGACACGGGAAAGAGGCATCAGTAAAAGGGGGCCCTGGAGAAAAAGGGAACAAGTGGCGCTGCATTCGAAAAGATTCCCAGAGGGGAGATTTTGCAGAGGGGGGAGCCCCGAAAACCAAGGAGTTGCAGTAGTAAAGACAAAGAGTGAATAAGAGAAAACAATGAGGGTTTGAGTTTTTTCCAAACAGTGAAAAAAATTTTCGGATTTTGGAGTTGTTCTTGGGGGGGCGATGACAGGGAGGGGCAAAGGGATTGGTTAAAAGGGGGTAAAGGGGACGTTTAGAATCTAGTATTACCCAAGAAAAGGGGGCCTGTGCCTAGGAGTTAGGGTTTGGTGGCCACACCTGAAAACCGGAGTTAGAGGGAAAAGGTTTTTGGTTAAAATTTGGTGGAAAGACAAAAGTTGGTTTTTAGTGGGGTTTTTTAGTTTCGAGGAAAGGAATGATGTCAAGACAGCGGACAGGGGGTCAATGGTGTTTTGTATCAGGGAAAAGGGGGGAAGCTCGGGAGGAGGTGTAAATTTGGGGTGTAAATAGCATAGAGATGGTACTGGGAACCCAAATCGCTAAAGGTTTGTCCAATGGGGGAGGGTTAAAAAGGGTAAAAAAAGGAGAGGCCCTAGAACTGATCCCTGAGGGAACCCCAAACAGCAAGAGGAAAGGGAGAGGGGGTTTAAAACCAGAAAATGAGACACGGAAGGAGGGGTCAGAGAGGTGGGAAAAAAACCAAAGCGAGAGCGGTTTTCCGGGAAACCCAAATTTGGTGCGGGAGCATGGGGGGGAGAAGGTGGGTTTCCACAGTGCCCAAAGGGCTCCCAGAAAAGATCCAGGAGAAGCAGAAACGGTATTTGCCCTGTGATTTGGCAGTGAGGAAAACATTGAGATTTTAAAAACTAGGGCATTTTGGGGTTTTTCGGGGTGCGGAAACCCGGGATTGAAAGGGGATCGAGAAGTGATTTTATAGAGAGAAAAGGGGAAATTTAAAGGGGAGTAAAACCAACTTTTCCGGATTTTAGAGATAAGGGGGGGTTAAGACTCGGTAGTTAAAAATCACGGGGAGGGGTTTCCGAGAGGGCTTTTTAATTTAAAGGGGTTATGAGGGCGTGTTTTAAAAAGGGTTTGGAAAGACCCCCAGTAGAGAGAGAAAGGTTAAAGATTGGGAAAGGTGAGAGATGATACTGGAGAGTGGGACTGGAAAAAAAAAAGGTGGGATGGAAATTGGGGTCACGGGGGAGCAGGTGGTGGGGGCGAACAGATGAAAAAACCCTGGAAACTTTCCTTCTTCTGCCCTTTTGGGTCAAGGGCGAGAGCAGACAAAAGGGACGTCCCGGAGGGGACGGGCTGGGGGTTTCTTGGGGTTGGGGAGGGAGATGTTTTGCCGGATACGGGCAAATTTTGTCTTTGAAGTAAGTGGCCGGGTTTTCCAGCACAGAGGCAGGGGACGGGGGCCCCCCTGAGCTTTTGGGCTGGGAGGGAGTGGAAAGTGTCAAACAGGGGGTTTTGGGTTTTTGGTAATGGGGGTTTGGGGGAAGGTGAAATATTTTTTTTTTGGCGCAGTGAAGGGCCCGTGTGGTAAGTGCTGAGCTGAATTTGTAGTGGAAAAATCTGCAGGTAGCTTTGACTTTCTCCACAGTCTCTCACACACCTTTAACAACGCGGGAGGGAAACGAGTTGGCGGTGTGTCCAAGGCTTTGGGCGCCTGAAATCTGGTGGTGCGGTGTCTGGAGGTGCCAAAAATGTCCAGGGGGGGTTGGAGGTTTCATTGTACTTTCTTTAAAAAGCCCGGTCAGGAAGGAGTCGGGGAGATTGGAGGCATTTAGGATGTTTTGGTGTCTATGAGTTCCCGAGTGTTTTATGGAGCGAAAAGGTTTTTTGGATGGGCGATGGGGAGGTGTGTCCGAGAAGGGTGAAATTGGTTTATTTGGGGGAAGGAGAAAAGGTTGTGATCAGAGAGGCATAAAGGGGAAATTTTGGGGGTTAGAAATTGATGATTTACGCAAAAAAAAATCAAGAGGTGGGCCATCCTTGTGGGGGGGGAGAATCTTTTTAAATTGAAAAGGCCAAAGGAAAATGTTTTGGGAAAGGAAAAAACCCAGAGGAGAAGGAGACATAGGGTTTTTTCGATGGGGATGGTTTTAAAAACACCCATGATGAGAGTGGGTATTTTAGTGGGGGGAGGGAAAATTTTAGGGGCCAGGCGGCAAAAATTTATCCCGAAAATGGGGGGTGAGCCGGGGGGGGCTGTTCCCCAATGGCGATTTTTGAGGGGAAAAAAGGCCGGGAAAAATTTTGAGAGGTGGACCTCAAAGGGGGGGAAAGGGAGGGAGGGTGCGGGGGAAAAGACCTGGTAAAATGCCCGTGGGAGGGAAGTATGCCAAATCCTCCCCCTGGCCTTTCTCAGGTTTTGGGGGGTGGGTGAAATTTTTGGCCGCCATTTGGTGAGGGCAAGCAAAGGGGAAACGGTGTCTGATTGCTGGGGCCATGTTTTTTCCCGTGGGGCGAGGGGATTAAGGGAATTAGAAGGGAAAAAGGGCATGAAAAGCTTTTAGTTTGTTACCCAAAAGATCGGGGATTCCCCAAAAACACATGTAAAAGTGGGGGAAAAAAGACGTACAGCAATAGCAAGCAGATTAGCAGGGGGTTTTTTTGGAGGGGGAGGAGGGGTGAGCATTAAAAGGGGGGTGGGCCCGGGTTTGGAGAAAATGTCCCCGGGAACAAGAAACAGGGGAAAAAAAAAGGGGACGCGGTGGTTTAGTGTTTTTGTATTAGCGGTTTTTGTGCGACATTATGGAGGCTGTGGTTTGGGGGATTTTTAAAAAGGGGAAAACGTGTGTGGGATTATACATAGGTGAGGGGGGGGAGAGAGGCGTGATGGGGTAGCAAATTTTTAGGGGGGGCACTGGGTTGTAGGAAAGGAGGAAATGGCTACAAGGTAGTAGCAAGAGTGAGAAAAGGGGGAAAAGGGGTTTGTTATAAGAGACCATTAATCCATAGCAGGGATCCTTCAAGCTCCCTTAAGTCACTTCTGGGGCTCATTTCTGGCCTTTTTTCTGATGATTTAAGTAATACTTTAAAAAATTTTCTTCAAAAAATGCCGGGTAAATATTTCCCCAGAGACCGACGGGTTTAAGACCTAAGCTATCTGATTTATTTTGAAACAATGTTTTGAAATTCCTTGTAGGGATCAATTAAACCCCGGTGTGTAAAATTTTGGGGGGTTAACGGGGCCCCGCAAAAACTAGACTTCAAGGGGGAAAAATCTGTGAAAAGTAAAAAAAAACACGGGGGCGTTAAAGGAGCACAAAGGGTGAGAATTTCACCTAACATCAATAATATTTCCCAAAAGGGGGGTTCTACAATTTAAAGGTGTGGAATTTTTGAGGGGTTTAAGTCAATACTTTCACAAACCAATTCAAATGCCCCAATATAATACAGCAGATATTTCAGAGGGATGGTGAGGGTTTTTTAGTTCACAAAACATACCAAATTTAAATGCACAATATTTAAAACAGGGAAAAAATTTCCCGAGGGATGGGGTGAGGGTTGTTTTCACACCCCCATTCCAATTCCCAAAAGCACAATTTAAATTTCACAGATATTTCAGAGGGGTGGTGAGGGTTTTTAGTTCACACACATACCAATTCAAAAAGCACAATATAATACAGCATTATTTCAGGGGAAGGCTGAGGGTTGTAGTTTTAAAAACATACCAATTTAAATGCACCAAAATTTTAAAAACGCAGATATTTTTGAGGGATGGCTGAGGGTTTTTAAAATTTACACACAAACCCAAATTTAAATGAAAAATATAAACAGCAAAAATTTTAGAGGGATGGGTGAGGGTTGGGAGTTCACAACATACCAATTCAAAAGCAAATATAATAAAAGCGGGTATTTCAGAGGGGGGCTGAGGGGTTTTTAGTTCCAAAAAATACCAATTTTAAAAGCCCAAAAATAAAACGCAATATTTCGAGGGATGGCTGAGGGTTTTTAGTTCCAAACATTAAAACCCAAATTTAAAAAAAAAAATAAATACAGCAGATATTTCAGAGGGATGGCTGAGGGTTGTCGTTCACACACCACCCTGTGAAGAGAGGGAGAAAAACGTGGTCAGATGACAGTAGGGTCTCTGAGATGCACTCCATCAATTTCTGGCCTATTTCTGATGATCATGTAATACTTTCAAATATTTACTTCAAAATATGCACGATAAATATGACTCAGAGACCGACGGTCTCAGAGACCTAAGCTATCAGAGACATAGCAGAAAAGAGGCGCCGCCACACCAGTTTTAAGGTGCATGAGTGTAAATGATTGTATAGCGTGGCCGAATGTATGAACCTGTCATAAATCTGGCATGTGGTATACCTTGCATAGCATATCTTAGGCGCATTCAACTGTGTCATGCCTGCACCTAGTTTTTGTGTACGACTGTTCATACATATATAGATTAGCTACAACAGTTTTTTGGTGCAAAATACACTAAAAAATGGCACAGCCGAAATCCCAATGAAATCCCTCTTTCCCAATGCAGCTCAAGAAACAATTGCACAAAAAACGCAACTGCAACTAATTGTTAGTGGGACTTTGGATTGTCTCAAAATCAAATTTGACCAGAATTTTAACCATTAGATGTGGATTGGCCACAATGAAAATCTGAAAACAACCAAACACACCCAAAGATGTAAAGGGTATGAACAAATGCCTCTTAGACCTATATATAAACAAACCAAAATAAGCGCTAAATGGTCATAAAACTTAGCTTTTAATTTTTAATATCATAAATTCTTAAAATAGCACAGCGCTACCAAATCAGCTTCAAAAAATGTAAATACCAAAACATAGGGGAGGGACCATAGGAGATAGCCCTATTTGACCCTACAAGGGGAACTAGTCAGCCCTAACCTAACACCAAAATACAGGAAAAATCGCCCTGATGAGGGCGGTCCTGTCAGGAACCTAACCCTGTAGGTAACTTACCCTATATAAGCTCTAAAAGTCCCCTCCCAGAGGAAATATTTGTGCAACCTCTGTGCAGCTCCATGGTTAGAGGTAAGATTCAGTTTAGCCCAACACTAACCCTAACCTTATAGTTAGGTTAGGGTTGGGGTTAGGGACAGGGTTGGACAACGTTTTACCATATCTCCAACCCTAAAGGAGCATGTGGGTAACATCTGGGCAACTCCATCGTTAGGGGTAAGGTTCGGGTTAGCACAGTACTAACCCTACTCCAATGCTATGTCTAGGGTTATGGTTAGGGTTTGGATTAGGAACAAGGTTGGACTAACACTAAACCCTAACTCAAAACATAGAGAATGTGTGGTTAACTCCATGGTTAGGGGGTAAGGTTTGGGTTAGCCCAGCACTAGCCCTCCGCCCACTCTATGTCGAGGGGTATGGTTAGGGTTTGGGTTAGGTACAAGGCTGGACTAACATTAAACCCTAACTCCAAGAATAGAGAATGTGTGGTTAACTCCGTGGTTTGGTGTAAGGTTTGGGTAAGCCCAACACTAACCCTAATACCAAGCCTAGATCTAGGGTTAGGGACAGGGTTGGACTAACGCCAATCCTAGCACCAACGCTAAACTTTATCTATGTGGTGTTCCTTTGCAATTTGGAAACATTTGGCTGATGCAAGTTTGGCAAACCACAGGGTTAATCTAACCCTATCCCTAAATTCAACCCTAACCCTAAACTAGTTAGTGTTCTCATTCAATGGAGGGATTTGGCTACTGAAAGTGCTTGGAGTACATGTTGGGAGTGTATCTTATTTTTGTTTTTTATGCTGATTTTAATAAATCTAGAATCGCACTTTGTTACTTGCCCGATTAAGGAAAGTTTTTTCAGTAAGCGCTGAGATCATATTTTTACACTTTTGTTCTGTTCCTGATGCCGGTTTTTTAGTGGTTCTGGAGAAGAGCTATGGCTGCTGGTTTATAGGCTCCTAGGAGCAATGCGCATGCGAGTGTTGTGACTCACTTAGCACAACTTTATAAGGTGAGCAGTGTTTGATATTATTACTGATCGCATTGTACATCTGGATTTACTGCACTATAAGAGCGCCACCTGTTTTTTCTGTATTCCTTTTACACAATGAATGAAGATAGCACTCACCTTCTCAGGCTGTGCTGAACACATGGCACAACTCTCTAAAGCATTTGTAGGGTTATACCGATAAACAGCAGCCATAGGTGTAGCTCTGAACCTCAAGGTGAGTGGACGAGGGATGAAGTATTGAATAGATTATTAAGAAAGGAACACTGGGCTTTAAAAAAACTAATAAAAATTGGAACTTTACATGAAAGTAATTACCACGTGACATTTAAAATATAGAATAAACCTTGTTTATTATAATAAAACACTAAAAAAATCAAATGTTGGATGACGCGTTTCACATTGAACACTAGAACTTCCTCAGACCAGTGTAGGTAGAATAACAAATACCAGTTTAAATAAGGGTGGATAGAAATCTGACCATACATAGTAAAAATAGTCGCTAAATAGTATTAATGTGGGCAGAATCATTGACATTACAAAAGATTAGACACAAATCATAAAAAACAAACAGAATTCAATGATTAGTTCAAATATTTTATTGAAACCTAGGGGCAATAGATTTTAACCTGTAAATCCAGGACACTTCACTGGGGCTGCAGGTTCTGAGCTTTCTCTAGGTTCTACCAGCCCTCATTTAAACTGGTAAGTGATATTCCAATTATTATTATTTATTATTATTATTATTTATTATTATTTATTATTTTAAAGCGCCATTGATTCCAGGGCGCTGTACATTCGAGGGGGTTACATACATTACATAAGTCAAACGAGTACAGTGATAAGGGACAATGACATTTGGCACGACAGAGGGAGAGAGGACCCTACCCGCGAGGGCTTACAATCTACAAGGACGGGAATCCCTGTCCTTAGCCTGCTTGTTTTCAGCTGTTTGCAAGCTTTCTTGTGCATCATCTTTAGAAGAAGCTTCCTTCCGGGACGACAGCCATGCAGACCAATTTGATACAGTGTGCATCTGAGCACTGACAGACTGACTCTCCTCCCCTGTAGTCTCTGCAGCAATGCTGGCAGCACTCATAAGTCTATATTGAGAAGACAATCTAAGGATATGATGCTGAGCATGTGCACTCAACTTCTTTGGTTAACCATTTGGTCAACCGCTGTACGGTCGGTAGCTCTTCTCTTGGATCCAACCAGATGGGATATCCTTCACATCCCATGGATCAATAAGTCTTTGGTGCCCATAACTGGTTCACTGGTTGTCCTTCCTTGACTGCCGGAAGCTCCCAGAAATGAGGAAACCCTTCTTACCTTAAAGACACAACACCTTTAATACCCTTTAAATGGGTGGAGTATGCCACAGCTTTATTAACTCTTAACTGCTTTACAGCAACATCTTTACATCATCCAGATGAGCCGGACGAGAGTAGAGCCCTCAAGAAAGGCGTCACATTACCAGGGAGAGACCATGCGCAGGGAGAGACGTGGAGGGGTTGAGCCAGAAGCAGAGTTGATAAGAGACGTGTGGGGAAGAGGGACAACAGTCAGCTCGGTGTCATTAAAGTGTGTATGCACTGTTCCCTTCTCTCCTGCTCACCATGGCATCTATAGAAGATTTGTTTCAGCAGCTTTGTGCTACTGTGGATTTCCACGGCCCTGCCTGGCTGCGGGAGTGGGTCCAGTAGTTGATGACTGTAGCAGACGGACACAGGCGCAGGGCAGATCCTCCAGTGAGGCTTATCCAAGAGATTGAGCCCAGGGCTTGCCAGCTGTGGAGCCCCTCCATGGAGTACACTCCATGCTTGGTTGGAAACCAATTAGGCATCCGGGCCCAGCGGGGGTTTATAGGCCCCTCTATTTAATTGAGTTGGACCCTGCTCATGATTCTGACTTCCACCCACCCTTTGGTGTGGCAGGCCTCTCTGATTCTCTGATGGTCTCAGTCAGAGAGCCTGCTATTCCTCTCATGAGACGGTCATGTGCCTCTGTCCCACAGGACACACGGACAGGATTCCCAGACAGTGGCAAGCAGCATTCTGTTGGCCCTGTGTCACCACTCCTCTCATATACCCAGGCAACGGGGGCCTTGCCAGCCCCTCTCACATAGCAGATGCCCGGACATTGATGCCCTTCCTATGGTAGGAGGTCTCCGAGGCATCGGTGAGGATGCAGGGTGTTGGAAGCCATGTCAAGGATGGCTACGCTCAGCGGGGATCTGGACACGAGGTTAGTGGCCCCACAGCTTCTGCACAGCCTGGTGAGTATGCATCCATGTCCTGTAAATTTCTCTCTATTTTTATGTCTTAGCCGCAGGTCAGTGTTTGAGTGCCCATAGTCCGCTTGATCCGTCAGGTTCAGGGTTCAGCAGGGATTCAGTGGAATTTAGGGATCTGGTGGGTAGTGTTAGGGAATTGTTGGAAAGGATAGAGTAGGGAGCGGCTTCTCAAGGGGTGACTTCTGCATCGGCATGGGCGTCGTCGGAGGTCCCCTCGGTGGTGGGTTTTGCCATTGTGGTGGCTATGGGAAAGATGAAGCAGGGTCTGCAGGGATCTCATGTCCTTTTTTTGAAGTGATCAGCTTGGAGTGGATGGTTAGGGATGTTGCCAGGGATCCTTATCCCTTATCTCTTACCTATACGAATTTTTTTAAGCATCAGTCCAGCAGCTTCTTTTCCTTTCTTGACTATCCTCCATACTCTGCAGTGTTTGGCAAATCATTTTGGGGTCCCCCTGGCCCTGGATGAGACTGAGGGCCCCTCAACCTGCCTCAGTTTTTTGGCATCTGTAATGACTCCCAGGCAATAGAATGGAGGTTGCCAGACGAGAAGTTGTCTTTGTTACAAGCAGAAGTTCGACAAATTACTTTTTTGCAGAATTTTCCCTGGGTGAGTTACAATTTCTTTTGGGCAAGCTTAATTTTGCATGCCAGATCATGCCCAAAGGCAGGCCCGGTGGGCCGCTGGGGTCCGGGCCGCAGCGCCAGCTCGGAGCGCCCGCTGAGGGGGCCGGTGTTTCCCCCCGGCTGCCCTGAGTGCCTGCGCATGGCACAGCTACAGGGGCCGCAACAGTCGCATATGCGACCGGACCCTGTGTCAGGGGGCCGACAGGCCCCCCTCGCCACATGGCTGCATGGCCGGGTCACAGACCCAGCCATTCAGCCATCACGGCCGCCGCCTGCACCGCACAGTGCAAGCAGCGGCCGACGCAGAACAGCTGGGATCTTCTGATCCCGGCTGTTCAGCCCCTGGAGGCCGCGCAGCAGATACCCGATGTGATGACATAATCGCGCACCTGCTCCGCGGCCTGTATTAGACTGCCTGCGGCCGCTTCGGAGCAGGAGAGGAGGAGAGAACGACAGACAGCAGGTAGGTACTACTATTATTTTTTTTAACTACTTACTGGCCCTGCCTGCCTATATACTGGCCCTGCCTGCCTACACACTGGCCCTGCCCACCAATATATACTGGCCCTGCCTGCCTACATACTGGCCCTGTCTGCCTATATACTGGTCCTGCCTGCTTATATACTGGCCCTGCCTGCCTATATACTGGCCCTGCCTGCTTACATACTGGCCCTGCCTGCTTACATACTGGCCCTTCCTGGCTACATACTGGCCCTGCCTACCTATATACTGCCCTGCCTGCCTATATACTGGCCCTGCCTGCCTATATACTGGCCCTGCCTGCTTACATACTGGCCCTGCCTGCTTACATACTGGCCCTGCCTGCCTATATACTGGCCCTGCCTGCCTATATACTGGCCCTGCCTGGCTACATACTGGCCCGCTGGCTACATACTGGCCCGCCTGCTACATACTGGCCTCCCGCCTGCTATACTGGCCTACCTGGCTTTACTAGGTCCTGGCCCGGCTAATTATGGTCCTGGCTATTATTCCCTGGCCCTACCTGGCTAATTACCCCCGGCCTACATGGTTAATTACTGGCCCCTTTACTGGCCCACATAATTATTGGGGGGCAGTCCTATCTACCTGGCTAATTACTGGGGGCACCCTCAGCTACCTGGCTGATTACTGAGGGCAGCCCTAGCTATCTGGCTAGTTACTGGGGGCAGCCCCAGCTACCTTGCTAGTTACTGGGGGCAGCCCCAGCTATCTGGCTAATTACTGGGGGCTATCCTATCTACCTGGCTAATTACAGGGGTAGGCCCTGTCTACCTACCAAATTAATGAAGGAAGGCCCTGTTTACCTACCTAATGGGGGTCTACCTATTTATATGCCACTTATGTGACATTTTTTAATTTCTAATTTTTATGGTCTAACATATGCTGTTTGGGGTACAATTACTAACTTTTTACTGTGTGGGGCACCAAAGGGGGCACTATTACTATTTGGGGCTCTATGGATGGGGAGTTTGTACATAGTTGGGAATTGATAGGAAAGTGCTGGAAAAGAGAGGAGTCTAAGATATATTTGTGGTAAATTCTACAGGGACGAGTAGTGACCGGGAGAAGAAGACATTGCATGCTGTACCGGACAGAGAAAAAAATGGAAGGGAACAACTCATCAGGGAAGACATCGTGGAGGTTTGGGCCTGATGGGAAGAAAAGGAGAAGAAGACAACTCCCATCAGAGATGACATCTCTGTCAGGGGTCATTTTACTTCTGTGTTGAATCAGTGCTATATTCATGTGATGGTGACCTGACTACTGGTGATGTGATTGGTGGGGTTGAAAGTTATGTAGTGTCAGTGTGGGCTTGTCCCTGATTGTAAAGCTAGTGCACACCGGACTCTGTGAGGAGGGGTGTCTCGGCACCACTTTTTCTTTCTTGCTTGTGTTTAGGTGCTTTCACACGGAGCAGTTTTGGTGCACTTTTTGATGCGTTTTTTTGTGCGGTAATGTACAGCATTAACTGCTCTGCCTTTCTGCACAAAAACGCACCAAAAACACATAAAAAATGCACCAAAAATGCTCTGTGTGAAAGCAGCTTTTTAGTGTAGTTTATTTTAGAAAGTGGCGATGTGCGAGAACAAGGGAACTTTTTTAAGCGGATATTGTATGTGGGCTGGTGCGGGCTTTGTGCCAGGGCTGATTTTTATTCCCAGTCCTGCCCTGCCCAAAGGGCAGGTGTTTTATTGACGACTGACTGGGGCAATGACTGGGGTGAGAGCTCCTCATCATTATGTCAGTTTAACCAGGAAACATAGGGATGATTTTAGGGTTTGGGAGCAATTTCTTTAGCACTGTAATTGCCGTTCTGTGATGTTGGAGGAGATAGTGAATAACTTGAAGGTGGATATTCACACGGATGCCGCTGGGTGGTTAGGGGGCTTACTGTCAGGTGCAATGGTGTGCTGGGCCATGGCTTCCATCTAGGGTTAAAGTAGGTTTGGCCAGGAATCTGGCTCTGTGAACTTTTCCCCATAGAGGTGGCTGCAGAGATTTAGGGCGAGCACATTAGGTTTCACTGTAACCATCTGGGAGTGGTTCAGGCAATTAATAACTTGTTTGCCTCTTCCCCTCTTGTTGTGCGTCTTCTTAGACAGTTGGTGCTGTGCTGCCTGAATCTTAACGCGTTGGTGGTGGCAGCGGATGTCCCGGGGATTCAGAAAGATATTGCTGATTCTCTCTCTCGTTTGCCGTGGGATCGTTCTTATGCGCTGACACCAGATGTGGTGGTAGAGGGAGTGGATTTCCCCAATCATCTTTGGGAAATAGCTTTCATAAAGCAGGGCAACTGATCCAAGCTTCTTTGACAGGTGGTACTAGGGCTGCTTATGAGTCTGCATAGGGACTTGGGAGACTTGGGTGGTAGATGTAGTGGGGTAGTATCAGATGAGGATAGGTTAGGGCTACTTGGATCTATAGGACATGCTTTGGCTATGGGCGGGTCAGTGACTAGGGTTAACTGTTTTGTGAAGGCTTTGGAGCTGGAATAAGATCATGAAGGATTTTATGGTTCAACAGGCTCTGTGGGGGTATATCAAAGGAAAAGGGAAAAGAGATGGAAATCTAATTAAATTTTTTGGGAAGATTGGGTTCCAAGGCGAAGGCAATTTGTGACTTACTCTTTGAGGTGTGCTTGCTTGTATTTTTTGGTGCAATGAGAGTGGTGGAGTTGGTGCCCCTAAATGCAAAGCGGATAGGTGGGCTGCTTGGAGAACACGTTGTGGATTTGGGACATAGGCTGGAGTTCTGGATCCAAAGGTCAAAATCTGACCAGGAAGTGAAAAGGTGATAATGGGACCAGTGCCTAGGGCAATGATCTTCCCTTTAAAATGTTTCAGGGATTATCGGGTTGCACTCCTGTCCTATTAATTGGGTTACCTTTTTACCATCATTTTTCATTGGTGTTTAGCGGCCCTGGGTTTGGACGCTTCCAGCTTTGCGTCTTGGCGATGGTGGCAAGGGGATAGGGTCTTGGTCCCGAGGTGGTGAGAAAGATCGGCAGATGGGAATTTGATCATTACCAAGTCTACCTGTGCCCTCAATTGAGTGCTTAACTGTGGTTAGGAGGACAAATGTTGGGTTGGGGATTTGTGTTTTGGTAAACAAATGAGGGGTGGGAGTTTGAGTTGTGTTCAGTGTCTGTTCTGTGTTTTGTGTCTGATGTTTTTTTTTTTTCTTTAGTGAGAGATCCTTGCCTTGTGTGGTTATTGGGGCACTTTTATGTTCATTATGGTGCGGAATGAGCGGATATGTGATGTGGTGTGGAAGAGTGTGTTGTTGTAGATACATCCTTTTGTATGGCTGGATCAGGCCCCGGATGTGTTAGTGCTTCATGTAGGAGGGAGCTACCTGGGTGCACGCCCTTTTAGCGACCTAATTAGGGACATTTATTATGTCTTTCTGCACTTGTAGTCTCTTTTACCTTGGTTGATTGTGGTATGGTCAGAGATAGATCTTAGGAGGATGTGCTCGGGTGCTAGGTCTGTGGAGAAGCTGAATAAGATTTGTATTAAGGTTAACAGGGCTCTTGTTGTAAGGAATGGTGGTGTGTCTGTACGGCATTGTCACGAGTGGTCCCGCCGCCCCTCGCCCGGGCTGCGGGCGCACTCGTGCTGCCGCCCGTCGGGTCCCGGCGGCGACTGCCGGTCCCACGGGTCGGGTCCCGGCTTCCCCCTTACCTGACTGCGCTCCCGCGTCCTCCCGTCCTCCTGGCGAGCCGGTATGCGCATCCCCGCGCCTTAGGCGCGCGCGTGTCGGCTCTCGGGGATTTAAAGGGCCAGTACGCCCATTATTGGTAAAGGCTGGCAGGTGACCCTATTTAACCTCCTTCCTTCCGGGTCACCTTTGCGGATCTTAGTGCCGTACTGCCTTTAGAGAAAGCGTTCTTCTGCCTATAACTGTCTTCCGTGTACCGAACCTTTACGCTCCTGTTTCCCGACACGAAACCTTGGCTGCCCTGACTTTTGCCTGTCCCCGACTTCCCCTTACGTCTCACGATTTTGTACCACGCACTGCCTTGGCTCCCACCGAACCAAGTCACGCCGTGGGGCGACCTGGTAGTTCTCCGCCGCAGCAAGCCCATCCCGCTTTGCGGCGGGCTCTGGTGAAAACCGGGTTCTACTTAGATTCCGCCCCCTGGTACGGCTTACACCATCGCTTGCGGCGGTCCAGCAGATCCACTACCAGCATCCGTTACAGGCATTTTGACTTGGAATCTGGACAGGGTAATTTTTGGCTGAACGATGGAGTGCACTTGAAGGCAGTGGGGTTGGACTTGTGGTAGAGATTCACAAAGGGGTGGAAAGAGCTCTGAGGTGTCATGGTCTGCTTGCAGTGGTGGCTAGTGGTCCTTGAAGTTGGGAGTTGGATAGTTTGAGAACAAACTGCATGGTGCAAAGGGTCAAGATGAACCAGACGCTGGGCAGATCCCTCAATGAAGGTCACATATGACCCGATGCCCAGGGAGTGACATGGAGTGGGAGGGGAAATAAAATTTGTACCGCCCTATCTTAAAGGGGTTGTCTCACTACATTGATTCATCTTACCTCAGTCCTGTTTTCTTGGTTTCACTTTGAATTTTCAGGGGTGTGTTTACTGGTTTCCACTAAGCTGCAGTAGAAGCCAGGTCTTTTAGCTATAGAAACCCAGTGTGGCAGCCTACCAGGATAGATCAACAGGTCTGTAGTTTATAGCGACCTGAGGAGTGATGCAGCCCATCAAGAGGGTATCTAGGAATGGGTAGGGACACTGTTAATGGAACATATTGCAAAAGGGGACTTGTTTTTGCAGGATCTTTAACATTCAAAGTAATCCTTGTAGTGAGACAACCCCTTTAATTTGAGTGTTTGTGGAGATGGATGACTGGGTTTTTAGAATACAATAGTGGTCTGAGAGTGGCTAGGGGTCCTTGGAGTCGGAGAAACACTGGTATGGGGGAATCATAATGGTTGTGACCCTCTAATTAATAGTGTTCATTTTGGGGGCTGCTCTGGCGAATGTGGGTGGAGTCTTTGGGAGCCAGTAAGAAATTTTTTGCCATATGGAATGGCTTATGATGGTGACAGCTGAGGGTTATGGTTACATTCACATTAAGTAGTCGCCAGATCTTTGTAGCTTCAAGGACCTTTGCCCCATTTGGGATGTGGATGCTGTTTGGATGACTGTTTTGTTCTTTGAGGGATTTTTGGTTATTTAAGAAATGTTATGTAGATTTTAGGTCTTGTATTTTTGTTAATGAAATTTATCCAGACAATGAGTCGTGTGTTTTTCTTACATGGGAGGCAAGGTTTAGGATAAGTGGAGTGGTGAGACTACTGCAGTAATTTAAAGAGGGTAGGAGTGGGATAGCTTGAGAATGTAGTTGTCACGAGCAGCGCCGCAGCCCGTGGTCCGGGCTGCGGGCGCGCTCGTCACCCTCGGGCGCTCTCACTTACCTGACCGCGCTCCTGTTCTGTCACAGCCGGCTGCCGGCCAGTGCGCGCGTCCCTGCTCCCTAGGGCGCACATGCGCCGGCTCTGTTAAATTTAAAGGGCCAGCACGCCGGTAATTGGTGTTGGCGGCCACTGACCCTATATAATGGCTCCACCTCTTACTTGACCTTGCCGATTCCATAGTGCCCGTACCTATGCAAGGAAGCCTTCTGTCACTACGTTTCGTCTCTTCCGTGTACCAGTTCCGTTTACGCCCGTCCAACGACCACGAACCTTCGCTGCCTGCCCTGACCTTCTGGCCCGACCCCGACTACGAGTTTGCCTGCCGTTTCTGTACCATGTTACACCTTGGTCGCATCCGCAAGCAGGTCACATTAGGGGTAGCGACCTGGTGGAATCCCTCCGCAGCAAGTCCATCCCGCTTTGCGATGGGCTCTGGTGAAAACCAGGACCCACTTAGACTCCGCTCCCTGGTGTAGCCTGTACCACCGCCTGGGGCAGTCCAGGAGATCCACTATCCCAGTCTGTGACAGTTGGAATCGGCCACGGATCCCGCCAAGGTTCCGTTACCCAGTGTGGAAGATCTGACGTCCATCGTTGCCCAGCAATCCCAGCAGTGGGGCAGCAGGGCAACAGTTAGACAATGACGCCCTTGATGCAAAGCTCTCCCCTCTCAGAGAGTTCCCCCACCCCCGCCATCCTTTTCCTGCCCCTTCGTTTTCCCCTGCCCTCTGTGAGACCCAAGCTGGGCTGTCGCCCCCCTCGAAGTTTATGGAGACCCAAACCTATGCAGGGGATTTTCCGCAGTGTCCATGCACGTAAAAAATGATGGCTGACAATTTTCGTCCTCAGTCGTTTTGGGGAAGGCTTGGCGGGGGTACCCCTTAGGGGTTTGATCCACTTAATTTGGGCCTTTTTTTAAAAGTTCCCGTTCTCTTTAAACACAGGGGCCTTTGGGGAGCCCACCCCCCTGAACTTAGGAGATCTCTTGGGACTTGCCTTAATTTTCCCGCCCTGGCTCGGACTAACCTGGAATGGGGGGCTCCCCTCTGTCCCCACTTTCAAGAAGGGCCCCTTGTAGGGCCCCGGATGCTTTGGGGCGCAAGGTTTGGTTCCCTACTAAGTTGACCCACGGGCCACTTTGTATCTAGTTGCTTCCCCGAGAGCAAAAAGAGCTCTGCCAGGAACGTGACTCTGTTCGGCTCGTCGATTTCCCGTTTGGCCCCAGTGTTAGAAGCCTCCTTGCACCTCCACAGATCCGGCGAGGAGCCCTAAAATCGACGTGCCCCATCTCGTTCCCGACTTTCGCCAGAGAATCTGTGTCTGTACTGCGCTAGCCCGGGCATTTTCTGAGGGATGTCCACTTCGTCGCCCCCGGGAACGCGCGCACCTATGGACGGGGGAGGGTCCGGGGTTTTTGTGAATGTTCCTTCCACTTGCCCATGCCAGTGCAGATCATCTCTAATTCTGGAGCGAAAGTTAAGCATCTGCCTTTTGGATTCGGTTCGAAGGGGGGATTTTATGGATGCCTGGTGTCGAAGCTTCGCCTCCCAAGATCCCCCTGAAAAGTCTTGCAATTCTTCAGTGAGTGGGGAGGTCCAGGGACACTATCCAATCCCGCAGGGTCCCTGTCCCCACAGTGAGAAGATCGTGTTCTATGTACTTCTCTTTCCCTCGTCTGCTTTTCTGTTGGGATACCCGGTGAATCCCAAACGCCCTGTTTAGATGGAAAAGGGGGGTTTCACGATGGGGCGACTGCGGCATTGTTGTCTTATAGCAATTCTTCCCGCCCCTTTGAAGCCATCCGGGACTGCCTGCTGAGTACCGGAAAACCTTGGGAGTGTTTCGGAAACCGCTGAGTCCTTGCCCCCACATCACCCTTGACTGCCCTATGGCCTGTTGTTGGCGAGCCTCCTCGGGGCAGGGTTTCCCCGTTGTTGTGCCGAGACGGCCCATGTGAGACTAATACAGGAAAACCTAAAGAAGGGCTTCATCCGCAAAGTTCTTCCCCGGCAGGAGCAGGCTTCTTCTTTGTGGAGAAAAAGGATGGCTCGTACGTTTGTATGCTACCCGGCCTTAAAAAAAATTAGGTGAAAAACCGTTTCCCCGCTCCCTTGATCAAAAGGCTTTCAACGGTTTCCCAGGGAGCGGGGAAGACGGCATTAAAACCCGGGACACCTTTTCAAATATTTTTATGCCTTCGGCCTTTGCAACGCCCCCGCGGTGTTTCGGGCTTTTTTTAAGAGATCTTGGGGACCTTTATATTTTCGGGTCGGTATTGGACCATTTGATTTTCTGTGATTCAAGTCCCACGTCTCCATGTGGCCGGGTCTCACCCGTTTTCGGGGAACACCTTTTCCCCAAATAGAGATGTGCCATTTTCCCCGTCCAGTTCCCTTTCCTAGGATATTTATTTTGCCAGGGATTCAAATGGACCCGGGGCCAAATGTCTGCATCCTGCAGTGGGCTTGCCCCAACGGCCTTCGGGCCACCCAGCGGTTTTGGGCTTCACAAATTACTACCGCAGTTTATCCCGCATTTTGACATGGTGGCCCTATTGTGGCCCTCACTAAGAAGTCTGGCAACCTAGGTTGGGGGCCCCAAGCGGCCGAAGACGCGTTCTCCGGCTCAAGGTGGTTTTCCCTCGGCCCCATCTTGATGTCGGACATCGGAAATGTTTTCCTGGAGGTGGAGTGTCGTCTGTAGGAGCAGGGGCGGTTTCTTCTCAACGGGGCTCCAAGGGCAAGTCAGTTGCGTGTGGGTTCTTTTTTAAAAAAATTTTTCCAGCCGAAAGAACTACACTATTTGGGGACGCGAGCTTTGGCCATTAAATTGGCCCCTTTAAAAGTGGGGCCATCTGTGGAAGGGCAAAAAAAATACGTGGAAATCCTAAAAAAGATTTATGCTATTATCATCATGAAAAAACTTTGAGATCTCGGTTCAATTTTTTGTCAAAAAAATGTTTAAGCTGCCCACACTTTCAAGTGATCTCAAATCGGGCAGTCCTTTATTTTTTCCCCCTTTAATCGAGCCAATCAGGCCAGGGGAGGCCTGATTGGCCGATTGAGGGTAAAGATAGGATAGGACTGTCCCATTTTGGATCACGTTGAAAGTGTGGGCAAGCTTAAACATTTTTTGATCAAAATATGTGAACCCCAGAGTTCAAAGTTTTTTTCATCTGCTGGAAGGGGCTCGCCATCCGGTTACTATTTACTGGCCCCAAGAATTTGTGTACCCCCAGGCGGCTCACGCCTTAATCCCCAGCAGGCTCGTTGGGCTCTTATTTCCGCTTTAATTCGTGATCCTTTTTTGCCCCGCCCAGGGAAAAACTCAGGGTGTGCCCCGTTGCGGGCCTCGGACGTTGTGGGGGGGGGGGGCTTCTCCCAGTCACTCATTCCCCCTAACTGTCTGATTGCTATGGTCCAGGGGATCTTCGGCAGATTCTCCTGGCAAGACTTTCGTTCGTCCTGCGTTCGGGGGAATCCCGAAAAAGGGGTCATGGCTCTGGTTGCCCGGGCCCCCCTGGGGATACGAAAGATGGCCCCGCTTATAAAGGGTTTTTATTGGTGGGACCTTGTAAGGATTCAAGCTTTGTGGGTTCGTGCTCCTCGTGTGCCCCAACAAGAACCCCCCCTCAAGCCTGCGGGGATTGCTTTACCCCTGCCCATTCCAGACCACCCCTGGTCCCATTTTTGCCATGGGCTTTATTTCGGCTCTTCCCTGTCTGCTGGTAATACCGTCATCTGGGTCATCGTTGTCGATTTTCTAAGTGGCGCACTCTGTCCACTGCCGGGTTGCCATCCGAGCCTGTCTTGCGACCCTTTCTTCCTGAAAGTCTTCTGTTTTTCATGGCCTTCCCCAAAAATTGTGTGGATGGCGGGGTACAGTATGTCTCGTTCGGCGGTCCCTCTGTTCTCGGGGTTAAGGGGTTGGACTTTTGTTCCTCGCAGACCAACGGGGGTGGAAAGAGTCAAAAAGATCCTGGGAAAAAATCTACGTCAATTTGTGTCGGCCAGCAGGACGATTGGTGGGCTTTTTACCCTTGGGAGAATTTTGCTTACAAATTTGGATTCGGAGTCTGCAGATACTCCGCCCACCCCCCCATGTCTTCAGTCTCTGATGTCCCTGCCTGGACACCCTTTGGGCCGTACCTGGGGAAACCGTCTGGACAGCCTCGGGTTCTCTGCACAGGCCTCCCCCAGATGAAGCTAGAGGGATAAGTAAAGGGGCCTCCCCCTCGTTACTCCCCGGGGGTAAGGTTGGGGTGTCCTCCAAATATACCGCCTGAATTCGTTTTTTCAACCTGGGTCCCCGTACCCCGGTCCCTTTTGTGGGGCCTGAAGAGATCAACCCCGTGCCTACAAGCTCCGCTTCCCCCCCCGATCGGATCCCGAATCCTTCCACGTTTCCCTGCTTTTAACCCGGGTTTTCTTGAACGGTATTCCTGGAGGTTGTACCTCCCGCCCGGTGGCCCACACTCGGATGTCTCACCTTAAAGGTAATCCTGGCCATGAAGAGGATCAGGGGGAAACGTCATATCCCTTTTTGATTGAAAGGGGTTTGGGCCTGAGAAAAATCGTTGGAGCCCGGGGGAAACATCATGGACGAGGGTTGCGTAGGAGATTTCTTCAGGCCAGAGGAGGGGGAGACAAAGGGGGGGGGGTAATTTTTACGAGCAGCGGCAGCCTGTGGTCCCGGGTGTGGGCCACTCGGTCCCTGCTGTCCCCCTTGCGCCCCGGGGGGGTGGCCCCGTGGTCCCGGAAGCACCGCTCCTTGGGGGCTCTCCTTTTGCCGCGCTCCTGCTCTGTCACAGCCGTTGCGGCCAGTGCGCGCGTCCCCCCCCCTAGGGCAGTTTTCGAGCCGGCTTGTTAAATTTTAAAAGGGCCCGCGGCCGGTAATTGGGGTTGCCCACCACTGACCCTATATGATGGCTCCACCTCTTTTTTTGACCCAACCGTTCCATAGTGCCCGTCCTTTGTCACTCGTTTCGTCCTTCCCTGTACCCGTTCCCCTTTTTCGCCCGTCTAACGACACGAACCTTCGTTGCCTGCCCCGCCTTTCCCCCCCCGAAAACCGATTTTCCTGCCATTTCTGTACCGCATTGTGCCTTGGCCTCCTCCGCAAGCAGGTCACATCAGGGGTAGCGACCGGATGGAATCCCGCCGCAGCAAGTCCATCCCACTTTGCGGCGGGCTCTAGTGAAAACCGGGACCCACTTAGATCGTCCTGGTGTGGCCTCTACCACCGCTTGCGGCGGTCCAGGGGATCCACTATCCCAGTCTGTTACAGTAGTTTGCAATGCAAAGGGTCAAGTCGCGGAGAATGCACGCGACTTCAGCATGAACCACCCATGGGCAACAAACCTCTTTTGACACCTTCAGCTGTGACTTCCAGACAATCCATTTATGACCTGATAGAAACAAACAAAAAGG